>CM035094.1:28228137-28327164 GCA_020205505.1 Panax japonicus | reverse complement strand
GATGCCAAGCTTGGTTAATGTGTGCTGATTTTAAATCAAGAGTCAAGAGTCTTATTTTAACTCAAGTGTTGTTCGGGTAAACCGAATAACCCAAAAGTAATATCCGTACAAACTAACCGAAAACCGTAAAAAAATTCGGATATAATCGAAATATTAAAAATAAGCGAATTGTTAGAAAATTTCGGTTAAATTATTTCGCTTCGGTTCGGTAATTCGGTTATACCCATTTTTTGCTCAGTTCTAGTTATGTGATCATGAATGTGCGTTGGAATTTTTAAACGAAATAAAAATGTTAGTAGAAAAATGCTAAATCACTATTCATAAAATGCAAAACGCAGAAAACACTTTCGTTTTTTGTACTTTTCGAATTACGGCATAGCGTTTATTTGGAAAAGGGAGACGTAATCTCCAATAAAAATATTTTTATTAGAGAAGACGTAGAAACACTATTCACGCTAAAAACGTATTTTCATATTTTCGACTTACGACATAGCGTTTGTTCAGGAAATGGGGATGGAAAGCGAATCGAAATTTCGATATGAGAAAGTCAATATTTTGATTAAACGTAAAAGTTAGAAAGTTAACTAGAAAACGAAACTAATTTTTAAGTAACTAAGTCAAGTGAAGTCTAGGGTTTGAAATGGTTTGGCTAGGGTTAGAATTGCTTGGCTTAGGGTTGAGCGAAGGCTCAAGTTTAGGGTGAAAACCTAATGCTTGGAGCCAAAGTAAATGGAGGACATGTGCCACTCAGTGTGAATTGAGCTTAAGGTTAAATGAACTTGGAAAAGTGAAGAGAGGTTTATAGATAAGTGCCACTTGTTGGGCAATTGGTACATGAGATAAAAGGGAGCAAAAAGCAAAAGGAGTGAATCATAGAGGGGGAGTACTCGACCATAGGGCTTTGGTGGGGACAATAGGAGATGGAAAACTTCTATAAATGGAAAGTTTGATGCATGAGCAATCAAGCAATTAATGTATGGTTTCCGTTATTCATTTTGTTTAAGCCAAAGAAGGCCTTAAGCAAATATTAGGTCCCCTTAACCTTACGTGTTAGCTTAACCTTAGAATATGATTAGGTTAGTTGGTGGGAGATTAGCTAGACTAATCATCGAATTACTTAGCCATTTCTTCATTCTTCATTTTAGAGTAAGAGAGAAAAAGAGAGAAAAGAGAAAAGGAAGAGAAAGAAAAGCAAGAACTTGAGGAGTAAGGTAGAGTGATCTTTGATCATCAAGTAAGACAAGCATGACCAAGAATTAGAGAACATCAAAGGTAAGATACCCTAGAACCCTGTCTAATACATCTTATTTCTTTTAAAAGATTTCTTAGTATGTTAAGAAGTGCCTTGTTGGTGGATGTTGTTATTAATAATGAAAAATCATGAAGGATCTTTGAGTGATAAGGGTGTATATGGTTTAAATATGTTAAACTGCTTGTTAAATTACATGAAAGTGGAATCAAAAATGAAAATACAAACCTATGCGTAAAGGAATGAAAGAATGGACTAATAGTGGACCAAAGGGGCTATTTTGGGACCCTTTTTGTGTTGGGTTCCAAATGTAAAATTAAGTTCTAGGGTGTTGTGTTATGCTCTTAGGAGTTACGATCACCACCCAATTGGAACGGAGGTAAAAGCTTATGTAATGAAGTCATGGCGATTTTTTTTTTGTAAAACTAGTCAAAAGCTAAAAAACGTAGTGTGACCCCTGATTTTCGAGCATATTTCTGTACCGATTGGGTTGCTGGAATTTTTTTCTCCTATTTTGGGGATAATGTAGTACGCAAAACAAGGAGTCCGTAGACGTAAGATTGACCTCATTCTGTGTTCGGAGGTGGGAGTTATTTCCCTCGGAAGGAGGCTAGTCAAATATGCCAAAATTAGATAGTTAGGCGTCAGAGGTTTTTGGGGCCACTGTTTTGGCCTGAAAATGGGTTTGGAAAAAAATTACACCCGAGGGGTTTGTAGCAGATGTTACAAGGAAGAAAATGACTCGTGAACAGACTAATTCTGACTTATAACGACCAAGTAATGAGGTTCGGAAGGAGGGGGGGGGGTCAGAATAGTCAAACAGAGGCGGGCAGCACACGCAGGGCGTGTAGTGGGGCGCTGGGGCCTCGCTGCTGGGCTATCTGGGCGTGTGGTTGGGCACGGGTGTGTTGTGGACTATTTTTGGATGCCATGCAACGCCAAGTGACGTGTTGCACGTCGGGGCGTGTCGTGGGATGCCGAGTGACGTGGTGCATATTAGGGCGTGTTGGGCGACGATGATCGGCGTCGTGTGTGTCGGACGTGCCACAATGCATGTAGCCGTGTCGTGTCGCAATGATGAGATATTTTTGACACTGTTCTAAAATATTCCATCTTATAAAATAATAATAATAACAATATTATAAACTGACTAATAAGGGATATAAACCGTCTTAGGGAGTCGTTAAGAGGGTTGTGGCGTTCCCGAACGCCGCAGCGCCGGAAGACGTTCTAAGTAGATTTTCGCGTTATTTAATTTATAAAACGCAAACAACATAAAATGAGTAATAATGCAATGTAAACCAATATGTGGAGTTTTTATGTGACTAATTGGTATATTATTATTAATTAAATGTGTAGGATAATTGAAGGGCATTATTAAAGTAATTATTAAAACGCTTCAGGCAAGTATTCTTAAACTCTTTTGTGAGTTTTACTTCTATAAAATCTATTGCTTTGTGAATTTTTCAGCTTCATTTAAAAGATTGTATTAAAATGTTGATTTACGCAATATTTATATATATTCTGAAAAATCTAAACTTATGCAATAAAATTTATAATTGCACAAGTTATTCAGTATGCTAAAATTTCATTCTTATAATAAATTCAAAGTTTGGTATTATATGAATTATTACAACATTATGTCAATGCCTTGTTGTTTCGGCTAGACACATGATAAGATATAATTTAAATTTATTAAATTCTTAAATGTTTTCCAAACCAAATTTAATTGGTGAGGACTCTAACTTAAGTCCGAGATGAACAACCATATTATTAGGGAATTTTTTTGTCGGAATTCTGATTGGCCTTCGCGGTGTAAATGTAAACGCAAATAGTCGTTTAAAAGAAATAGGCTGTGCACAACATAAGTACAATAGGTTGACCCCTTAGCGTACTTAGAAAAGGACGGTTTACAAATGAATTTCTGATAAACCTTTTATGAAAAGGAAAAATGTTCAAGGTCGTATGACCGCTAAGTATGTAGTTTCAAGAAGGTTAAATAAAAAGGGAATTTATTATTATTATTCCTATTTATTTGAGATAGTTTCACAACTATTGTTCAGTTATTGAAAGGAAAATATGATTCTTGATTTTGTTGTTATTTCATATGTTATACTTGTTGAGCTTGTTAGATCATTCTTGCATTATGATAAATGTTTCCAGCTAAGCTGAGTGGGGCGAGAGTTCGGGTAAGAGAGACAAAGGAAAAGGAAAAGTTTCCGAGTAAAAGATGTTATGTAATAGTTTAGATTATGGATGATATTTATTAAGTAGAAAGATGTAATATTTATTATATTATGATGCTTCCAAACTTGTAAAGGTCATAGAACCTCGGAAGTTAGAGTAAAATAGTTTGTAATAATTTAGTAATTATCTTTCTGTCTTTATGATTATGCCTAGTGGATACTACAATGATACACCATTGTTGGGGTTTAATTGTAATCGGAATTGGGGAATTGGGGGCGTCATATGTGCTATTGTGACATTTTGAGCATTTTTTGCATTACTATGCTATGGTGTTTATATTCTGCCATATATCCCTTTTTTGCCCTTACATTATAATTTTTTTTATTATTTTAATCACAATTTTATGGTAATCTTCTTTATTGGGGATCCTGGATGTAGGATGCATGGTCAAAGACTGACGACATTGATCGTGCTATTGCATTATCCCTGTCAGAAGAAGATAAGAAAGGGAAAATTGTGATTGGTGAGTAATTTTACTTTTCTAATTATACAATCTGATCAAGGAAGTTAGTTTGAAGTAGAAACTGCCTATCATCTGTGTTAACTTGTTGATACTTTCTGCGTAAGGCTACATCTCTCATACTACTTCCAATAATACATTATAGCATAGTAACTTATAAAAGAGTAACTAAATAAAATTCAGTATTAGTAAGAGGCAATTTGTGAAATAGATGCGAGTCCTTTTGTTATCCATGTTTTTCATGTGTTTATACAACTTGCTACTGATCCAACTTTTTGGGCAGATGATGAATCCCAACTGAAAGAAGATGAACAACTTGCTAGAGCTCTACAAGAAAGCTTGAACATTGAGTCTCCACCTCCGATTGGAAACAAAAATGGAATTGTAAGCGGAAATGTGATTGGAAATGGAAATTTTTATCAACCTATACCTTTCCCTTATTTCACTAGCTTCAGGTATAAGAGCTTATTATGTCAATTATAATTTTGTCTTAATTTTTGGTGGCAACATTTTCAAGGGAAAACTATGCTAAAAGAGCCTTGTTTTCCTTTACTTTCCCTCATTTTTCTTACATTTGCAATCAGAATTGATCAATTTTAATTGTTAATGGTAACTTAGTTTGCAACTTTAATTCCTTTGATATGAGAAATAAATAGCCTCATGCTGGGGTGAGCCGGGACTATAAAGTTAAGAGTTTAAAATTTTGGCCTAAGCCCTAAAGCAGCTCATGATTATCCGGTTCTTAAGAAGTCCAGACATAGAAGAACAAAATACATATAATTCACCACTCTTTTTACTAGTCCAAGTATTTTTGATTAAGTCAAGGTTTTTGCATTTTAAGATGGTCTTTTAGTTTAGCTTAAACATGATCCAAATCAATAACATGTGTAAATTTGTCCTGTCAGTCTTTATGATTATTGCATGTTATTGGGGTTATTAACACCAAATTTTGTACGCCTGACGAAATCACCAAAACAGCAGATCAAAATAACGCTAACAGTTGATGGAGTAGTTGATTGTATTGTTGTTGAAATCAAACTCACGAAATGCACACAGATAAACATACACACATCATTGTAAGAGATAAAATATGAACACAAGAATTTACGTGGAAACTCAATTGGGAAAAAACCACGGGGAGAGATAAGAAACCCACTATAAAATAATAACGGTAACACAAATTGTTTATATGTGTCATATTTATTGTGTTCTCCCCTTGCTTATTGATGTATTTATAGCTGTCATGTCTATCCGAATCCAATTAAGAGTAGGAGTCTTTTTTAGAATCAACTTATAACTGCAATTAATGACCGATAGATTCATTCCCAAATTAGATCTCTTTATTCTACCAAATAAGGAAACACAATCTTACTTTAATAAGAACTCCCACTATTTGAGCAAGCTATCAAAATAAATGTATATGGGCTAACACCAGATCTGGACTATTAAATAAATTGGGCTACACCTTGGCTAGACTCAAATAATCACATCCCAACATTGTCCCCCAGTCTCTTATTTATAAGGAACTTAAAATAAGAGTAAACAAAATTTATACCAACAAAAAATCCGTATCTGCTGAAGACGAACTGTCACACCCAAACACCATACGCTGAACATAATTTTTTGGCTCTCAATATTGCTGCCCCACTCTATTCAATTCTAAGATAGATAAAAAACCGCCCTTATCACTACCGAAGATGTAGATAACCAACTTTATCACAACTGAAGATATAAATAACCAACCTTATCACAGCCGAAAATATAGATAACCAACTTTATCACAACCAAAGATGTAGATAACCAACCTTATCACAACCGAAGATATAGATAATCAACCTTATTACAATCGAAATTGCCTTCTCAACCCCTGTGGGAGGTTTCAGATAAAGGTTCCGGAGAACTGAATGTAAGAAATAATGAAAATATTCATTCCGAAGAACTGTTTGACCTTATAACGTCAAAATTGCCTTCCCAACCCGTTGGGAGGCTTTTGTCCGACCTTATAACAACATTCGACCTTATAACGCCAAAATTACCTTTCCAACCCGTTGGGAGACTTTGATCCGACCTTATAACGCCAAAATTGCTTTCCCAACCCGTTGGGAGACTTCCTTTCGGGAGAACTAAGACTTTCCGAAGGATCCGACCTTATAACGCCATCCAACCTTATACCGCCATAATAGTCGTCCCGACTCCAGTGGGAGGTTTTTTTCCGGGAGAACTAAGTCTTCCCGAAAGATCCGATCTTATAACGCCATCCAACCTTATACCGCAATAATAGTTGTCCCAACCTCAGTGGGAGGCTTCCTTTTGGGAGAACTAAGACTTCCCGAAGGATCCAACCTTATAGCGCCATCCAACCTTATACCGGCTATTATCCAACTCGTCGGGAGGCTTTTGTCCTACCTTATAACAACATCCGACCTTATAACGCTAAAATTGCCTTCCCAACCTGTTGGGAGGGTTTGACCCGGCTTTATATCTCCAAATGTAGATAACCGAAGACATGATAAAGCCGATGAGATATAGTCCGAAGCAGACTGCTATCGTCCAAAGTGGACTGCTGTTACCCAAAGTGTCATGAGTGAACATCTCGAACCGTCGAAACTTATACTAGGTTTGTATATCCTGCCCCCAACCAATTTATCCTCATCCATCTTCAATGTTCCATGACTTGCTCCGGAATAGGAAGAGTGATTGAACTTGATTCCAAGGCTCCAATCCCAAAATAGACAAATTGAAATCCACGAAACAACCGTCCCATCAAAGACAATCCGAGCAATCCCAATTTGACAATATTCTGCATTACCAAGTTTTATTCCAAAAACATATCTATGTTTTTTACCATGAAGATTTTCCTCCAAATCTCTTCTCTAAATGACTTCAAAAAACTTTACTGCCACCACCTTTCCTTCTGTTATGGAGAGAAGAACATCTTCAAGTGGTATCCACACAATTCCTTTATTCACATATGAAAATTGGACCTCTGTGATGGTTGTTCAGCTCGCGACAAATTCAATCTACCACCATACGACGGCTGAAAAGGATTTCCTCCAAAAGACTATTTGTTAGTCGTTTTGCTGAAGACTCTCGGATTTTGGGGCTGCCGCAAACTCCATCACTCGGTTAGAACCAACCTGCCGATGCTGCTACAGATCTGTCCTTCCATCCGCTGCTACAATATGCTGCTGTACTACCCCGCATCAAGTTGGCCTGGTTCTGATTACAATATCCACTGCTTTGATAACTTCCAGAAGTCTGTGCTGGATATGCTCCTGAGTTCTGATTTGATGAACACACCATTGCACATCGAGATTGCGTCGCCATTTTGAAAAGTGGAATTAGGAGAACTCCCATTGTCATAGCTTCTTGCTTTTTGAAATTGCCGACAAAGTGGTGCAGAGCAAATTGTCGACGTAGGACAAAGGTTCGTGTGACCAATTGAAGTTTACTCTTGATCCAAGGCATTAGTGCCAGTCTGATCCGTCCCTGTTCATGCTAGTCTCCTGCTTCAGTGACACAGTTTCTTTTAAAATCTCAGACTGGGCCCCAACAAGAAACTCCTCTTGCACCTGGTCTTCCACTTCTTTGGTTCGTCCACCTTCGTTGCCCCCTCAAAAAGATTAAAAAATTTATCAATTACCTTATCTTTAAGATCTACTTTAGAATATTAAGAAGACAACTCTGTATTTTGAACAGGAACTACAGATGATGACATCATCATTCCAAACCCCCCTACTAAACAAAGACCAACAAACACCACAAAAGTAGCTATTGAACAATAACTCGATGACTTCCTGCCATCATCCCGAGAAGACTTTCCCACAACCATGTTTCAGATACAGTACTCTTTTATTAAATACCTTTGAACTGGGTATAATGTATTAACTAATAGTAATCACATGGTATGATGTATTGCTTTGAATAAAGAAAATTAGTTTTATAAGGGCAAAACTAATGATTTAACCAATGTAGTTGGCAAGTTTTATTTAATACACTACTGAACTTTTAATTTTTCGAATTACCCCATTGAACTAATTATTATTTTGAAATTGAGTCATTCTGTTAACTCTAGCTTAACACTGTTAAATCTTTTCCTACGTGGACATATGAAAAAAAATAACATGGCCTATTCTTTCTTTCTTTCTCTCTCCTCTCCTCTGCCTCTCCCTTCTTCAAACATACGAGCTGAAGCTCAAGGAGAGCTTTTCTACATCAGAAACAATTCAGAATCGTTTGAAAATCTCAAGAGATCAACTTTGTACACGTCGTAGCTTAAGAATTTCACCATCGCAACGACGAAACTGAATTTTCCAGTACCAGATGGTCCGTAAAAAAGATAACTCCGCTTCCAAACACGGCAAACAATTCAAGTTTGGATTTGACCCTATTTTTCAGATCTCGATCCATAACCAACAATCATATTTGACGAGATGAAAAGGTAAATCATTAATTTTCAAAAGGATTTCCCAACTTCCCTCAAATTCAAAATCCCAATTCAGTCCAATTTACAAAAGAATTAGGGTTCCAACCTCTGCTCAATTTCAGTCGCGATAGAAAAATTGGGTTTGTTTGAATGTAGCTGGGTGATGGCGGTTGATTGATTATTTCGACCATTGCCAACAGAAAAAATTAGGAAAATAAATTTGAAAGAGCTTGAAAAAGTTCCCCAATTCAATGAAAACCTTCAGGACAACCATTTTTACTCTAAAGTTTTAACATACCTCAATTCTTTAGCCTCCGTTGAAGACTCCGATTTTTCTAATCTCTTTTCCGACAAGAAATCAAACGATATTATCCTTTACAACTTTTTTGGTTTATTTAGAAACGATAGTTCGGAACATGAACTTCTCCGGGCCGAACTATTGAATGGTGGGTGAGCTATACGCAGTGTCTAATCGAGGTTGGCTCGGATGGACAAGATCTGGTGGCCACTACCAGAGGTTGTCGTCGTCGTTGGTGCTCCGGTCAGCCATGGTGATGATAAGAAAAATACGGCAGAGCTATGGAATGGGAAAAGGGTTTTGACGCTTAATCCAAGTAGGCCATGTTATTTTTCTGTTTTTTATTTTTTTTTACTTGCCACGTGTGAAAAAAAATATTATTTTTTTGCCACATAGTAACATTTTCTATTTTTGTATTTCTTTTCCGAGTCACGTAGATAAAAATTTTAACGTCTGTTTAATTTTTTTAACAGACTGACCCAATTGTAAATTTAAAATTAGTTAAATGGGGTAATTTTAAAAATAAAAAGTACAATGATGTAATAGGGAAAACTTGCCAACTTTAATGACCAAATCATTAGTTTTGCCATTTTATAAGCAACACTTAATGCAACAATAGACTTTATCCTTTATAAGCATAACATCATATTGTAAATAAAAAATCCACCAAGTTAAGGATATGTTATACGAAATATAAATTACACGTAAAATGGTAGCAATAATCATGTTAATTTCATAAATTAATAAAAGAGAACCACTTATCTTTTATACGCAGCATTTGCCTCCTTGTCTTAGTAAGCCGACACAGATATAGATTAATTTTGTTGGTGATTTTTCAAACAGAATTTTACTTTCCCACAGACGGCGCCAATGTTAACGCCAAATTTTGTACGCCTGACGAAATCCCCAAAACAGCAGGCCAAAACAGCGCTAACAGTTGATAGAGTAGTTGATTGTATTGCTGTGAAATCAAACTCACGAAATGCACACAGATAAACATACGCACATTATTGTAATAGATATAAAGTATGGACACAAGAATTTATGTGGAAATCCAATTGGGAAAAAACCACGGAGAGAGATAAGAAATCCATTATAAAATAGTAACGGGAGTACAAATTGTTTATTTGCGTCATATGTTATTGTGTTCTCCCCCAAACCCTTGCTTATTGCTGTATTTATAACTGTCATGTCCACCCGAATTCAATTAGGAGTAGGAGTCCTTTTTAGAATCACCTTATAACTACAATTAATGACTAATCGATTCATTCCCAAATTAGATCTCTTTATCCCACCAAATAAGGAAACACAATCTTACTTTAATAAGGACTCTTCCACTATTTGAGCAACCTATCAAAATAAATGTATATTAGCCAACACCAGATTCGGATCATTAAATAAATTGGGCTATATCTTGGCTAGACCTAAATAATCACATCCCAACATGGGTCTTGCTTGTTCATTTGTTTTTTATTTCCCTAAATCGTTACTGGCATCCTATATTGAGTTTGCCTTATTGCATACACATATGCATTCAACTTCTTCTTGCATATGAAGAAGGAAATGAGGATGAATTCATTCTTTTCTCTCCATTTTCTTTGGGCATTACTGATTCTTCAAATAATAATACTTCGTCCATGTTTTGCTTCTGTCACTTTTCTTCTTACTTTTTTGTTGTTCTACTAATTTCCTGGCCTTGGTGGCTTACTTGTTAATGTGACAACTCCAAAATTAGGTATACATCACCCATCTTGGGTCGCTAGATACATGGTACAGAATTCAAATACAACTTACTAATACAACTGTCGTGTACAATACGACAAAACATAAACTGTGAGTTTGAATACAAATATAGTCTACTAGAGATTATACAAACTCAAAAGAAGTCCTCATTACAATTATTATCACACTATTTCACAGAATAGCGAGGACTACTAATGCTATCTTCTGGACCATTACTCCGTTCCCCGACTCGTCCCAGCTATATTCTCATTTCCTGAAGAGAACAGTGAAAGAAAGGGTGAGCTCAACTAGCCCAGTAAGAAATATTATGACTAAAATAATGCAGAATAAATTATCATTAGCCTTCAACAGTGTTAAACTGATAAAATATAGTAAACATCACGTTTAACTGCAGCGGAACAAGCAATCCATTAAAAAAGTCAAGTAGAAAATAAAATCTACTATCTTTTATGATTTAAAAGATTTTTCATCACTGTTATAGCTGAGACTCAGCTTAATAAATATTCCACATCATCGAATCACCCCTGCACTACGGCCAAGGATATTCTTTAGTATCACGACCACAATTATTCATGCACTACAGCCAAGAATATTTGTGTATTCATTAATGGTCATGATCATGCCAACAACTGTCCATCAATGCACTACGGCAAATGAGACTTTTACCACATCATTTGTAACATTACGGTCATGATTACACCGAATAATCCCTGGTAATAATCATACCAAGTCCATCCATGCTCTACAAGCCACAGATGACTTTCAAAAAAATATAAACATGAGGATGATGACGATGATATAAGAATTCAATAAAACAAGTTCAAGAATTATTTTATCCAGGAATTATTAACGTCCAAATTGTCAACACGATACTGTTTTGTGGTGTAAAATTCAAGAATGCTCAGAAGAATATTTCCATGAAAGGATACTAGATGAAGCGCAAATATCAAGGATATTCCACTAATTTCATGGAGTATAGAAGTCAGAATTTTAATCAACTGAGTAATACCGAATACAATAACAAAAGATATCACCATGCATGCGATAGAGACCGCACAGACAGGTTATTCCAGCAGAATAATAATAACGGAACCAGGTCAGGTGAAATTCACACCGACAGGATGTTCCAACGGAATAATAAATGCGGAATAATAAATGATGGAACCAGGTCCGGCGTATTGCACAGACAGGATATTCCGACAGAAATGTAAAGACGGAATAGTAAATGGAACCAGGTCCGGCGTATAGCACAGACAGGATATTCCGACAGAAATGTAAAGACGGAATAGTAAATGGATGTCACCAAGTATAGGGTATTCCGCGTATACAGGTTATTCCAACAGAATAACAATGAATGGAATAACATAAGGATTTCACCAAGTATAGGGTATACCGCGTATACAGGTCATGTATAGGGTATGCCACTTTTACAGGTTATTCCAACAGAATAACAAAGAATGGAATAACATAAGTTCTCTTCAAGAAGAAAGAATAACACCCCTTACTTTATTAGGAGATTGAATACTGCAGTAGTGTAGTAACCGAATACTCTTCTTCTTTCTCTCTTATTCTCTCTATACTTTCTCTCTCTATAGCTTGAATGAATTCGTGAAAAATAATGAAGCACTAGGCCTCTATTTATAGAAGATTTCTAGCTTAGCACTTGCCATGTGAAAAGGCAAGTGGCTTGACGACTGGTGATGTGAAAAGAAAAGTGGTTTGACGCCTGTAATGTGAAACGACAAGTGGTTCGACGCCTGTAATATGAAACGGCAAGTGGTTTGACGTCTGGTAAAGGTAATTACTATTGACGAAGGTAATTACTATTGACGAAGGTAATTACTATTGACGAAGGTAATTACTATTGACGAAAATAATTACTATTGACGAAGGTAATTACTATTGACGAAAGAGACTCTTAGATGATGACATATGGGCCCCCCATAAAATAACCAAACTTACCACAAACGTCACATAACAGACTCTTTATCAAGGATTGAATAAATATTACCATAAATTATTTTATTTTTAATCAACACATAATTAATCTTTCAACAATTATTAGTCATTTATAACTTGTCGTCTCAATTATTGATTTAATAATATAACATATTATACAGATGATACTGTGACAATAATTGAATCAATAATATAAAATATATGATGCAGCAATTACTGTAGCTATAATTGAGTATAGCTAAGTGATTTCTCACGTAAGCATCAATAATCAATACCGTGTGCTACTATGCAACCACGCATATTACTGTACTTTTACTACCGAGTAGTTCAACAGTTTTAACGGTAACACCTCCGCCGTTATTTTTATAGAAAGATAATTTTGTCGTTTTCTAACTACGACAATACTTCCGTTGTGGGGTCCACCAATGATTGTGCCGTCGTACGAATATTTCCCGACAAAAAGAATATTCTCCGACCAAACGGATATTTTATAACAACTTGCGTACTTTGCAAAATTTATAAATATTACCCACAACTATAACATTATATCAAATTTATTCCATAATATTCAAAAATAATAATTATAGAAAATTCATCTTTATTTATAAAAACTTTGGTCTTACAACCTCCCCTTCTTATGAAATTTCCCCCTCGAAATTAGGGTACGCACCTAGTATTTCGAAGAGGTAAGGATACCTTGATTCCATTTCATATTCTAACTCCCAAGTCATTTCCTCAACATCGTGGTTTCTCCATAAAACTTTGACTTGAGGTATAACCTTGGAGCGTAGAATATGTTCTTTCTTATCCAAGATTTGAACAGGAATCTCCTCATACGTCAAATCTTCCGCTATTTCGTCCGGTTCTAACTCAATAATGTTGTTCGGGTCTTTCACATATTTACGTAACATGGATATGTGAAAAACGTTATGAACACGAGACATACTTGGCGGTAAAGCGAGTCTATAGGCCACAGTTCTTACTCGATCGAGGATTAAAAATGGACCGATGAATCGAGGATTGAGTTTTCCTCTCTTTCCAAATCTTGTAACTCCTTTCCATGGAGTAACACGTAACAACACATGATCTCCTATATTGAATTCCACGTCCTTTCGATAAAGATCAACATAACTCTTTTGTCGATTTTGTGAGGTTTTTATACGTTGTCGGATCGTTTGAATCTTTTCCGTAGTCATACGTACCAACTCCGGTCCCAACAACGTTGCTTCACCCACCTCATCCCAGCATACTGGAGAACGACACTTTCTTCCATACAACGCTTCGAATGGAGCCATGCCAATACTTGCTTGATAACTGTTGTTGTAGGAAAACTCCACCAATGGTAAGAACTTGTCCCAACTTCCCTTGAAATCAAGGACACAGAGTCTTAATAGATCTTCGAGAGTTTGATTAGTCCTCTCCGACTGTCCGTCCGTCTGAGGATGATATGCCGAGCTAAATCGTAAGTCTGTGCCCATAGCTTTTTGCAAACTAACCCAAAATCGTGAAGTAAATCTTGGGTCTCGATCAGAAACTATGGATACCGGCATACCATGCAGTCTTACAATCTCGTTTATGTACATACGAGCAAGACGTTCAAGTGTATAAGTTTCTCGTATCGGTAAGAAATGAGCAGACTTGGTCAATCTATCAACAATGACCCAAATCGCATCTATGCCTTGAGAAACCTTAGGAAGACCGGTAACGAAATCCATGGTAATGTGCTCCCACTTCCATTCTGGAATTTCAAGTGATTGCAATGGACCTTTTGGTACTTGATGCTCCGCTTTAACTCGTTGACAAGTTAGACACCTTGAGATAAACAACGCTATCTCTCTCTTCATATTGCTCCACCAAAATGTATGACGAATATCATGATACATTTTGGTACTCCCAGGATGGATTACAAACGGTGTATTGTGCGCCTCCTCCATCATGATTTTATACTTTAAATCAGGGTCGTTAGGAACACAAAGTCTGGAGTTGACTCGAAGTATTCCTTCTTCATCGATTCTTGCTTCCGGCATAGCACCTTCTTGCACTTTCTTCCTCATACGCATTAGCTCTAGGTCTGTAGCTTGAGCAGCTTTAACTTTATCGATTAAAGTCGGTTCTACTCGTATATTCGCTATCGTCACATGCGTCCCTGGAGTCTTTAACCCTATCTCCATCCTTTGCAAGTCACACAAAATGGGCCCTTGCGTTGACAACATCGCACTCGTACTTGCATGTGATCTTCTACTCAATGCGTCAGCTACCACGTTTGCTTTTCCAGGATGGTATTGGATGGTATGATCATAATCTTTCAACAGTTCAAGCCAACGTCGTTGTCGTATGTTGAGTTCCTTTTGAGTGAAGAAATATTTGAGGCTTTTATGATCCGTAAAGATCTCCACTTTCTCCCCATACAAGTAATGCCTCCAAATTTTAAGTGCAAAGACAACAGCTGCCAACTCTAGATCATGAGTAGGATAATTCTTCTCATATTCTTTGAGTTGTCGCGAGGCATAGGCTATGACTTTTCCATGTTGCATGAGAACACATCCCAGCCCTTTGCCCGAAGCATCACTGTAGATGACAAATCCCTCCGAGCCAGATGTTATTGTCAAAACAGGTGCTGAAATGAGTCTCCTCGTGAGTTCTTGAAAACTCTTCTCACATTCTTCGCTCCAACCGAACTTTGTATCTTTCCGAGTCAGCTGAGTCAATGGAGTAGCGATTCGAGAAAATCCTTCCACGAATCTCCGATAATAACCAGCTAAACCGAGAAAGCTACGTACTTCGGTCACTGATTTAGGTTGCTCCCAGCTTTGAATAGCTTCAATCTTTGCTGGGTCAACAGATATTCCATGACTTGATACCACGTGCCCAAGGAATGCTACTTCCTCAAGCCAGAACTCGCATTTCTTCAACTTGGCATAAAGCTTATATTCACGAAGCTTTTGGAGTGTCAGCCTCAAGTGTTGCTCATGATCTTCACGGCTTTTGGAATAAATAAGGATGTCATCAATAAAGACGACCACAAAGTGATCCAAATATTCCTTGAATACTCGGTTCATCATATCCATGAAGGCAGCAGGAGCATTAGTCAATCCAAAGGACATGACTAGGAATTCATAATGCCCGTACCGAGTTCTGAAAGCCGTCTTTGAAATGTCATCGGTTCTAATCTTCAATTGGTGATACCCGGAACGAAGATCAATCATTGAAAAGAATTTGGCTTCTTGCAACTGGTCAAACAGGTCTTCAATTCGTGGCAATGGATACCTATTTTTGATGGTGACATGATTCAACTCCCGATAATCAATACAAAGTCGCATACTCCCATCTTTCTTTTTCATGAATAGAACAGGAGCACCCCAAGGAGAAGTACTAGGACGAATAAAGCCAATGTCTAACAATTCCTGCAGTTGGGTTTTTAACTCCTGAAGTTCAATAGGAGCCATTCGATATGGGGCTTTAGAAATGGGTTTTGTACCGGGTTCAAGGTCGATACAAAATTCAATCTCACGCTCTGGGGGTAGGCCAGGAAGTTCTTCGGGGAATACGTCAGGAAATTCATTAACAATAGAAATATCGTTCAAAACTGACGTATTTTTGTTTAAATCTATGACATGAGCTAAAAAAGCTTGACATAAGTGGTTTTGGCTCTCCCTTAAACTCCGGTGGTCCCAGCTCCTTGAACTGTTTAGCGGTGACCGCCCGAGAGTTTCCTGTGTTTCCATCTACGTTTTGGACAGGAGTCGCTTTCGCCTGCTGTTGCATGAATTGCATAAAACCTCTGAACATTTGATCATTCATCATTTGGTCAGTGTTGTTGTTTGCATGAGGATTGTCGCCTTCTTGATGCACATTATCCTGATTATTGATATGTGGTGAATCAACGATCGCCTGTGCTCCATTGCTATTCTCAACATTCTCAGATGTCATTTTCAGATACTGCCACAAAACAAAAGGTTAATTGACATGTAGCATATTATCCCTATATTCTGACCGACCAGTAAAATAACACATAAACTTAGGTAGGTCATACTAGCGAAGAAATTCCCCGTCTCTCCCCTCCTAGTACTATTCTCACATCTTAGCCAGAGATCATATCCCTAAGCTCTGATACCAACTGTGACAACTCCAAAATTAGGTATACATCACCCATCTTGGGTCGCCAGATACATGGTACAGAATTCAAATACAACTTACTAATACAACTGTCGTGTACAATACGACAAAACATAAACTGTGAGTTTGAATACAAATATAGTCTACTAGAGATTATACAAACTCAAAAGAAGTCCTCATTACAATTATTATCACACTATTTCACAGAATAGCGAGGACTACTAATGCTATCCTCTGAACCATTACTCCGTTCCCCGACTCGTCCCAGCTATATTCTCATTTCCTGAAGAGAACAGTGAAAGAAAGGGTGAGCTCAACTAGCCCAGTAAGAAATATTATGACTAAGATAATGCAGAATAAATTATCATTAGCCTTCAACAGTGTTAAACTGATAAAATATAGTAAACATCACGTTTAACTGCAGCGGAACAAGCAATCCATTAAAAGAGTCAAGTAGAAAATAAAATCTACTATCTTTTATGATTTAAAAGGTTTTTCATCACTGTTATAGCTGAGACTCAGCTTAATAAATATTCCACATCATTGAATCACCCCTGCACTACGGCCAAGGATATTCTTTAGTATCACGACCACAATTATTCATGCACTACAGCCAAGAATATTTGTGTATTCATTAATGGTCATGATCATACCAACAACTGTCCATCAATGCACTACGGCAAATGAGACTTTTACCACATTATTTGTAACATTACGGTCATGATTACACCGAATAATCCCTGGTCATAATCATACCAAGTCCATCCATGCTCTACAAGCCACAGATGACTTTCAAAAAAATATAAACATGAGGATGATGACAATGATATAAGAATTCAATAAAACAAGTTCAACAATTATTTTATCCAGGAATTATTAACGTCCAAATTGTCAACACGATACTGTTTTGTGGTGTAAAATTCAAGAATGCTCAGAAGAATATTTCCATGAAAGGATACTGGATGAAGCGCAAATATCAAGGATATTCCACTAATTTCATGGAGTATAGAAGTCAGAATTTTAATCAACTGAGTAATACCGAATACAATAACAAAAGATATCACCATGCATGCGATAGAGACCGCACAGACAGGTTATTCCAGCAGAATAATAATAACGGAACCATGTCAGGTGAAATTCACACCGACAGGATGTTCCAACGGAATAATAAATGCGGAATAATAAATGATGGAACCAGGTCCGGCGTATAGCACAGACAGGATATTCCGACAGAAATGTAAAGACGGAATAGTAAATGGATGTCACCAAGTATAGGGTATTCCGCGTATACAGGTTATTCCAACAGAATAACAATGAATGGAATAACATAAGGATTTCACCAAGTATAGGGTATACCGCGTATACAGGTCATGTATAGGGTATGCCACTTTTACAGGTTATTCCAACAGAATAACAAAGAATGGAATAACATAAGTTCTCTTCAAGAAGAAAGAATAACACCCTACTTTATTAGGAGATTGAATACTGCAGTAGTGTAGTAACCGAATACTCTTCTTTCTCTTTTATTCTCTCTATACTTTCTCTCTCTATAGCTTGAATGAATTCGTGAAAAATAATGAAGCACTAGACCTCTATTTATAGAAGATTTCTATCTTAGCACTTGCCATGTGAAAAGGCAAGTGGCTTGACGACTGGTGATGTGAAAAGAAAAGTGGTTTGACGCCTGTAATGTGAAACGACAAGTGGTTCGACGCCTGTAATATGAAACGGCAAGTGGTTTGACGTCTGGTAAAGGTAATTACTATTGACGAAGGTAATTACTATTGATGAAAGAGACTCTAAGATGATGACATATGGGCCCCCCCATAAAATAACCAAACTTACCACAAACGTCACATAACAGACTCTTTATCAAGGATTGAATAAATATTACCATAAATTATTTTATTTTTAATCAACACATAATTAATCTTTCAACAATTATTATTCATTTATAACTTGTCGTCTCAATTATTGATTTAATAATATAACATATTATACAGATGATACTGTGACAATAATTGAATCAATAATATAAAATATATGATGCAGCAATTACTGTAGCAATAATTGAGTATAGCTAAGTGATTTCTCACGTAAGCATCAATAATCAATACCGTGTGCTACTATGCAACCACGCGTATTACTGTACTTTTACTACCGAGTAGTTCAACAGTTTTAACGGTAACACCTCCGCCGTTATTTTTATAGAAAGATAATTTTGTCGTTTTCTAACTACGACAATACTTCCGTTGTGGGATCTACCAATGATTGTGCCGTCGTACGAATATTTCCCGACAAAAAGAATATTCCCCGACCAAACGAATATTTTATAACAACTTGCGTAATTTGCAAAATTTATAAATATTACCCATAACTATAACATTATATCAAATTTATTCCATAATATTCAAAAATAATAATTATAGAAAATTCATCTTTATTTAAAAAAACTGGGGTCTTACAGTTAACATGACACAACTATAGTTTGTCTTTTATGCATTTTGTGTAAGAATTTGTATACTTATTTGACATTGTGTATGCTTGTGAAAGATGCATAACAAATTATGTAAGTTAATGTAAGAAAAATTAAGCATATATAATCAACACTTGGAAGGAATGGAAGACTTGAATTTTCTTGTTTACTCGCTGTTGCTTCTTTTCCTAATTAGAAAAAGAGAGATTACTTTTGTGTGAAAATGCAAATACATTCTAATATAGCTGAATGAAAAAATGTTTTGCATATCAAGAAGTTATAGAGATAAGTCTTATTTTTGTTATGTCACAAAACCTGCAGAGAATAATGTTACGTCTTATTTTCGTTAGTTTTTTCTCAGTCTTTTTTACCTCTCGTCTAAGCATAATTCTCTCATTTCTAATTTCTATACTTGGGAGGGAGATTCAATTTCTTGAATTTTCATTTTTTCCGTAATTTAAATGATAGGGAGACGAAGGAATTCTCTTTATTTATTCAACTTCTTAATTCAATTTTCGGCGTGTTTGGTGTTTTGATTTTTCGGGCCGTGTCGCTCTTTTTTCACATACTTATTGGGTTATCGTCTAGTTCATCATTTTCCCCTAGACTCTTATATTTGGAAAACAAAGGATCCCTAAAAAATTAAGGCTTTTATGTGGTCCTTAATTCTTGGTCAGCTTAGCACTAATGATATGCGTCAAAGGCGTAAGCGTTACAAATCTTTATCCTCAGATGTGTGTGTAATGTGTTTGAAGGATAGTGAGTCTCATTCTCATTTATTTCTTTACTGTTCGATGGCTTGGCAGTAGTTGTGATGTTTGTTTAGTGTGATGGGTGAAAGTTAGATATGTCCCTCTTCCACTTTTACTATGCAAATTTAAGGGTTTTGGTCTTACGATCGATAGAAGGATTCTTTGGAGATGTGCTTGTTTTGCTATTTTGTAGTGAATTTGGATCGAGAGGAATGCTATAATTTTTTGTGATCAGATTACAAATATTGAGTTGCTTTGGGATAAAATATATTTCTTTACTTCTCTTTGGGCTCATCCAAGGGTGGTGCTTCATTAATATCCAGTTATGCTCATTTTGTTTTTGTAGAAAGGAAGAAACTTATTTTGGGTTATTATTTCTTGATACATTTGCCCTCAATTACATTGACTTATAACAATCCCTAATTTATAGTTATGGTAATCCCTAATTTAGAGCAATGTATACACACTAATTATGGGATAAAGATTATATCTTCTAACACTCCTCTGAAGTTGGTGTATAGATGTCTCGCATGCTCAACTTGAAACAGAATAGATGAAACATCTTACTACTAAGACCTTTGGTCAAAATATCAGCAAGTTGATGTTCTGTTTTGACGAAAGATAAGCAAATAAGACCACTAGTTAACTTTTCTTTAATAAAGTGCTTGTCAATCTCAATGTAACCATGTTTTATCGTGTTGTACCGAGTCGTTTGTAAAACTAATGGCTGCTTTATTATCACAAAATAATTGCATAGGTCTTTTAGTTGTAACACCCAAATCTTCTAGCAAAGTTCGAAGCTACATTACTTCATATATACCCAAGTCGATATCTTGATATTCTGCCTCAGCATTGGATCTTGCCACTACTGATTGTTTTTTACTACGCCAAGTAACAAAATTGTCTCGAAGAAATTAGCAATAACCAGATGTAAAACGACGATACTTTATAGTGCCAACCCAAACTGAGTCGGAGAATGCTTCCATTCTCAAATGACCATGTGGTGCGAACAATATGCCTTTTCCAGGAGCAGACTTGAGATATCTGAATTCTGTAAACAGTTTTTATGTGACATTGTTGAGGATCATGTATATACTGACTTACAACTCCCACAACATAATATATATCCTGTCTAGTAGAAGAAAGATATATCAATCGTCCCACCAAACGTTGATATCTTTTTCTATCAATCGTAGGTCCTGAGCCACCTACTAAATGATGATTAACTTCAATAGGAGAATCAATAGACTTACATCCCAACATACCAGTTATGTTAGAAAATTAATTACATATTTCCTTTTAGATAGAAATATCCCACTGGAAGATTTTGGAACTTCAATACCAAATTTTTTTTTCAAAGGAACTAGATCTTTGATCTCAAACTCTTTGGCTAATCTTGCTTTGAGATTCACTATCTCTTCTCTATTATCCGTTGTCACCACAATGTCATCAACATAAACGATAAGAATGGTAATCTTACTCTTTATTTGTTTGACAAATAGAGTATGATCTGCTCAACTCTGTTTGTACCCAAACCTTATTACTGCTTTATGGAATCTACCAAACCAGACTTTAGGAGATTGCTTCAGACCATACAATGGAATCTACCAAACCAGGCTCTAGGAGATTTCTTTAGACCATACAGAGCCTTTCGCAACTTACAAACCTTATCCTCAGTGGCAGATGAAGCAAAAACAAGAGGTATTTCCATGTTTACTTCCTCCTCCAAGTTATCATGAAAGAATGCATTTTTTATGTCTAATTGTTGAAGTTCCCAACCAAAGTTTGCTGCACATGAGATTATGGTACGACCAAAGTTCATCTTTGTCACATGAGCAAATGTCTCCTGGTAATCAATCACATTGGTTTGAGTAACCCTTTTGTAACTAGTTTGGCTTTGAGTCTCTCAACTGTCCCATCAGATTTTTGTTTGACTGTATATCCTCACTTGCATCCAACTGGTTTTTTTCCATTAGGAAGAGTGACTAGTTCTCATGTATCATTCTTTATTAGGGCATTTATCTTTTCTATCATAGCCTGTTTCCAGTTTTTATCGCTAATTGCTTCTCTCCACCCCTGAGGAACAGATATCGAAGACAAGGAGGAAGCAAAGGAATGGTAGGACGCATATAATTTATTATAGGCTAAGAAATTAGAGATAAGATGTTGAATACAAGATCTAACCCATTTTCTAAGAATAATAGGAAGATCAATATCATCAGAAGAACAAGTAGGATTCGGATTCTTTCCATTAGTATTATCTAGGTTCTGAGCAGAGTTGGTGCAGTGGTGCAAAAATGATGACTTTATTCTTGTCTCTTCGAACATAGGTCCTTAACTCAGGCTCATTGTGTCTAGCATATAATTCCTGTAACTCCCCCTGTGAAGATTTATCAGAGACAACAATAGGAATAGGAGAAGAACTTATAGGATAAGGTGGTATAGTACTACTTGTAATACCAGCCTCAGGAAGAAGCTTCTCCTCATCAATAAAATCCTCCCCCTGAGGAGAAGGTGAGGAAGAATAAAAAGGTTCCAATTCCCAAAAAGTGACATCATGAGTGACAAATACTTTGTTTGAAGGTGGATAATAACATTTGTAACCTTTTTGGGTGGAAGAATGCCCAATGAAAACACACCTAAGAGCCTTGAGATCTAGTTTTCCCCGCACACAAAACCAAAAACTCGAGGCTAAGGAGAAGGACTTGTCGTGTGTGTTGGAGGAAAGAGGGACTTGTGTTCCCAAGAATTATAGAAGGAAGTCGGTTTATAAGAAATGCAGCAGTCAGAACATCTCCCCATAGAAATTTAGGTGTGTTCATAATGAACATAAGAGTGCGTGCTACTGTTGGCTTGTTTGGGTATTGATCAAAGCAACACACACACGCAAGTGCATGCGGTCAACAAGTAATATAAAGTGAGTAGAGTATCGTTCCCATGGAGAATAATGATTTGTATTTTAACTAACATACATCAATTTTGTAATTATCTCGGTCCACTTAAACAGATGAACAATTTGCATTTTATCTAAAACTGCTAAATAACAAAAGGCAACTAAATAACACGTAATTTTAATCAAACAAGGGAGATATAAGATTATAATTTCACTTAATGCGTCATCCAAATTATTACACTTCTTGTTAAGCTTAATTGATTACTTTGGATTGCTAGTCGAGAGCACGAAAGTAAAATATGGCCATCTCTCGATGTACCATACCAATATCACAATGAGTCCATAAATGATAGAATAACTGTGAACATCTACATTAATTAACTCACTATATCTCTATGTAGCTTAGAATTAGTTAGAGTTTAAGTCCAAGCTCTCAAATGACTACGAGCGATGCTTCGGTATATCTCTATCCTTAGCACGAATTATGGAATCTAACACCATGTAGAATCATAAACACAAGCTATTATGGTCAGATCTGAACTCATAATTCATTTCTCAATTTATACGAGTTATCCCGATAATTGGTGATCAAGCAATTAGACAATTAGAACAAACCATAGTAGACAATCCATACATAATCAATCAAATCTCAACAAAGAAGCATAACAATCTGAATTAAGCACTAAGATTCATTATAATCCCAAATAGAAATTAGTTCATAATAGAATCAAAATCCATTATCCACATTAGTTTATACATTGTAAGCCAAAAATGAGAAGAAAGAGAAGCTAGGGAATGGGAAATGCAAATCTGATTTCTCCTCTCTAATTCTGAACCTTCAATGTTGTGCAAATGCTTTAAACTCCCAAATCCAACCCTAATTAAGCTAGTCTAGAAGTTCAAAATGAAAATCTATTCAAGAAAGAATTCGATTGGCCAGTTAAATGAAAATTCGGACACATCAGTCTTCAGTGACCGGCGCAGTCTGCGCCGGATCTGTGCTTTGTCTGGGAGCAGCTGCGCCCCAGGGCATTCGGCAGCCAGGCTTGGGCGCAGCTGCGCTGGGTTCCTTTGCTATCCAGGCGGAGCTGTGCTCTGCTGCAGTTTGTTGTGCTTCTGATGCAGCTCAATCCTATACACTTCAATGCCTACTCTTGCTCCCACTTCCTCATGCCTTAGTCACTTTTGCTCCCATGCACCATGTCCCATGTTTGGCATGCCAGTTTGTCCTCCATTTTACGAATGATGCCACCGAGCGAGTTTGTGAACGTGAAACCTACAAAAAGAGAAGAAATACATGAAAAGTAACTAAAACAACTGAGATTAAACAACGATTATAGTAAGTTAGTATCCAATAAGTAAGGTCTAAAACCTACTTATCAAATACTCTCAAACTTAAACCGTTGCTTGCCCCCAAGCAACAAAACACAAATGCAATGCAACAACTAAGTGAAATGCAATCTACTCTATATGCTAACGAATCCCAGTATTAGTCAGATTAAATTCCAAAAGAGTTGCCTCAGAGAAACTACAATGATATCAAACAGAGAATCCAACCAAGACAAGGCAATCATGCATAACACTTTACAAATCAAAATATGTCGTCACTACTGTAGTGTGTGATTAGCAACCAATAAACTTGCTATAATACAAATATTCACATACTATGCTTCTTAGAGGGAAAAAATACAGTTTTAACTCAAGAGAGACAGTAAACAATTAAGCTCCAACCAAGACTACACTTCAACTAAGCTAAGAGTCAGCAATGGGTTTATTGTGCTTTTTTTTTGTATTTAACACGAAGGGCACTAATGGCTGTGCAATGCCTAGCCCTCTTAGGCTTTGTCAATGATACCCATATAGCGAGCTTTTGACGAACGACTCCCAAACCGGACGGTTTTAGGGCGCTGGGTATAGAGACATCCCCTAGGGCGTACTTACTCGAGTATCAAAGACCACAGGACTAGACTAGCTAATAATTTATTCATTCTTTTTGTGTTTTTTTTATATAACACTTATACGGTATACCCCTCATTTCCCCCAAACTTAAGCTTCTGCATCATCTTAGTCATTATTATCTGTTTACTAAATCTCTATCATTAAAACACAAATTTTCCAAAAGAAGACAAGTATGTGACCATTCACACTGAGAAAATCATAATGGTTACTCTAAAGTGCTAACCGGTTACAATAGATAAAGACAGATAGAGATTTACATCATGGTATGACAATATAACCGAACCTAAGTCATCAAAACTGTTCCAAAAATCATGTAATTCCAATTTCATCATCGGGGTCTAAATGGAATTCAAACACACTGAAAACATGTATTCATGCAATGTGATAAACTACTCTAAATTATTATTACTATATTCACGACCAATATCACTATATAGAGAATTTTGACTTTAGTTTCAAATTGGATTTGGATCATTTTATGAAATTCTTGAAAACAATCAAACATCCTCATTTTTTGGAAAGCAAAATCCAAGTTACACGAGAATAACAATCGATAAAACTAACAAACCATCTATAACCAGAACGGGAAACAACCCGAGAAGGGTCCCCAACACATCAGTTTGTATAACAACAAAAGATTCAAAATGTCGATTTTTAATAGCAGAATAAATAAAACGACAGTGTTTACCCAATTCACACGGTTAACACTGCTTAACTAAAGATGGAAATAAAGACTCTAATACTGATAAAGGGGGATGTCCCAAACGTCGATGCCATTGATGAAGAGAAGTCAGGCTAGAGTTAGTAGTAGATTGAAAAGCCTGAGTAATAGTCCTATCTGTAATTAGAGGCGTGTTAGACGAGGAAACATCTAAATAATATAGACCACCAACTGCACTACCATTGCCAATCTTCTGCCCTGTCACTAAGTCCTGAAAAACGCAATGAGTTGGGAAAAAAGTGACTGAGCAGTGTAAGGATTCAGTAAGACGTTGGATAGATAATAAGTTTGCGATAAATGAAGGAATATGAAGAATAAATGATAATGTTAATAAAGAAGTACAAACTACTGAACCACTCCCGGAGATAGGAGAAAGGGAATCATTCAGCTACTCGAACTTTGTCTTTTCCAGAACAAGGCGTGTATGTGGTAAAGAGATTGGAGGACTCAGTCATATACTCGGAAGCACATTGTGTTAATGATCCAACTAGAGCAAGTTGATGATACATTAAGAGCACAAGAGTGTATACCTGATTGTGCATAAGAAGAAATAAATTTGGAACAGAGTTTTCCGGAGAGCTGAGATTTCCTTGGGAGTGAGAGCAGTAGTAGCGTCTGAAGTTCTGGATGCATTAACATGAGGTGTTGTAGTGGGCATATGGGCATGAGAACCACGTCCACGACCACTACCAGAACGACCTCCACGACCTATAGGGCGTCCATGAAGCTTAAAACAACGATCTCTGGTATGGTTCTTTCCCCCATAGTAGTCACATTCGCGGGACTCCTCGTTCGAGTGTGTGACTGTAGACTGGATGGAGAAGACAGGCTTAGGGTAAGAAGCAACCATGGTTGATCAGTCAACATGATTTAGATTTAGAACCATAACCCGACGTCTGCTTTCCTCCTATTGGACTCGGGCATGAGCTTCTTGCAGTGATGGAAATGGTATCTGACCAATCAACTGTGCTTGAACTTGATCATACTCTATGTTCAAACCAACCAAAAAAACCACAACTCTATCTTCACTAACAAACTTTTGATAAGTTGCTACATCTTCCGCACATTTGGCTGAAAAAACCTGGTAATGATCAAGCTCCTGCCAAAGTGCATTAATCTCTGCAAAATACTGAGCCACAAGCTTTCCCCTCTTGAACCACCTCACAAATTCTTTTACGAATGTCATATACTTTAGACATATCACCAGAAATAGAGAAAGTTTGAGAGATAGCCTCCCAAAGCTCATATGCAGTGTTCTAAAAACATGTAACTGCTCCTCATACTAGGTTCCATTGAATTAAAAATCCATGTATTCACCATAGAAGTATCATATTTCCACTCCTTTTGAGCCATATCAACTTTTTCAGGCATAGTAGTTGTTCTATTGATAAAATGTTGCATACAATTGGCCTCAATTGTCATGCGGCAAACTTGAGACTAAGCCAATAGTTGGTTCCATCCAGTTTGAAAGGGTTTAGAACCAATTTTGAATTAAGAGTATGGTTTCTAACAACTTGCCCCATGTTACTGTTATGAACCCCACTGCTAGCACCACTTTGTTAAATCCGCAATATAACAGGAAGATGCAATATATATTCGAGGAAGATAAATTTTCCCAAGGATAGCAAATAATTGCACTACCCTTAGAAACAAAATTTATGCAGAAGAAGTAATAGGAATCACAGTAGTAACAAAAAAAAATTGAAGCTACATACGAAAGTAACCAACTGGTTTAAAAAAGATTAGAAAAACCTGAACCAAACACAATACTACTGTAGATAGCAAGAGGAGAGAGAGGCGAACATCATGGAAGTGATCGCATTGGTAGAAGTTCACCGAAAAAGTCTCACGCGCCGGATAAAGGTGGCGCGTGGTGTCAGCCCTCTGCGAGTGAGGTGACACGTGGAGGCGCGTGCGGTGGTGGGTTCTTACTTTTTCATACAGATTTGTTCAACTAGTTTTCTCAGAGGAAAAAAGAATTGTTGCGGAAAAAGAAAATAAGAAGGCTAGTTTTCTTATAAGAATAAGAAACATAGCTCTGATACCATGTAAAAAGGAAGAAACTGATTTTGGGTTATTATTTCTTGATACATCTACTCTTAATTACATTGACTTATATATACAAGTTTCACAATATAGAAATCCCTAATTTACAGCTATGGTAATCCCTAATTTACAGTAATGTATACACACTAATTATGGGATAAGATTAACTAATAAGATTGTATCTTCTAGTAGTTTTCTTTAATTTCTTTTAGGAGGCCTTCTTGTCCTCATCATGCATTGTAATTTTCTCTTCTAATCAATAAAAATTCTTCTTTTATCTAAACAAATAATGTTTAACAGGGGACTAGTATATGATGGATATCTATTAGACCTGGCAATTTAGGCCCAGCCTGGCCCGCCCGTAGAAACACGGGCCATGGGCCATAATATTTCAGCCCAGGAAAATGCGGGCCATTTTGGCCTCGGCCCGCGGGTGGCCCGCGACTTAATTTTTTTAAAAAATAAAATGTTGCTACTTTTGGGTTATGAGGCTTGAAC
This sequence comes from Panax japonicus, assembly GCA_020205505.1. NCBI lineage: Eukaryota > Viridiplantae > Streptophyta > Magnoliopsida > Apiales > Araliaceae > Panax > Panax japonicus. Next base: position 28,299,321 of record CM035094.1, on the reverse strand, counting down.
ACAAGACTTGTAAGTAAATAAATAAGAGTTCAAACCAACTGAGCTACAACAACTGTTTGAATTTGTGTCTTTATTTTGTGGCTTAGCTAGCTAGTAATAGGTGTGTTCAACCGGTTTTTACCGGACCGAACCGGACCGGTACCGAACCGAACCGAAACCGAAATAGGCCAAATCTTGATACCGATACCGGTACCGGTTGGACCGGTATACCGAACCGGCGGTACCGGTTTTTACCGAAAATTATTTTTATTATTTTTATTATTATTATTATTATTTTTATTATTATAATCATTATTTTATTATTATTATTATTAATTATTTATTAATAATAATAAAAAATTAGAAAACCGGTACGAACCGGTCCGGTCCGGTTTATACCGAACCAAGAAAACAAGAAACCGAAACCGGTACGTACCAGTTTTTTGTACCGAAACCGAACCGCTTGATATTTATACCGAACCGGCCGGTTCGGACAGGTCCGGTTCATCCAAAAATCGAAAAAACCGAAAAAATGCACAGCCCCTAGCTAGTATGCAAGTTTCATGCTTTTATTTATGTTCAACTGAATGCTTAATAGTATGCAGTGGCGGAACCAGAAACTTTTGAGAGAGGGGGGCAAAATATACTTGCAAAATCACGACGATGGCGATACTTGTAAACAACTTGAGTTAACTTATAACTCATGTATGTACATCAATTTACAGAGAGAACCCGTTAATTTTCATGTTTTAACCAAATTAACCTCTTTATGACATTTATACAAACACATGGTATGCAAACTTTAAAAATCCTAGTTTCATGAAATCTAAACATATAAACATATAACCTCCATACAATATTTCATCTTATATCATCTGAACCCTTCATGGTTCCATAATCAAAACTCCCACAACCAAAAAATGAACTCTAAATACCAAGTCATACAGAACATTCCTGACAAGAGCAGCCTCTTTTATTCAATCATTGTCCAATTTTGGTAATGGCTTTTAAGGAGCACAAAATATATGTGGTTTTGAGAGAACGCATCCGCCAAGCCAATTTGATATTTTATATACGAATGTATATGGAGTAAATTGAAAAACTTCAGAACTCAACAGTAAAGCAACTAAATAGCCACATAATTTAGATCAAGTCTACCAAATATATCACCACAATTAATTTCAACAGAGAATAAAAGAGAGAATGAGAAATCTTACTCGGTGCACAGAGAGCTTCCAAATGAAAAGGGAACTGCTAACGTTGTTAGCTGAAGCGTGCGGCCGCCGGTGAAGAGAAAGAAGAACAGAACAGTGGCGAGGAAGAGGGAGGGAAAGGGCGAACTGGTAATGCAGTGGGGATGAGGGAAATTAATGGATAATGGAGCAAAATGGGCTAAATGGGTGAAATCAATTGAGCATATTACGTCTTCAATTGAACAAATTTGAGAATAACTAGAAAGCAAATTGGGAGAATTGAGAGGGAACTGGCGTATGACTTAAGGCCTCCAAGCTCTTCCACATGTCCTGCCCCATAGCTTGAGCTCAGGCTTGGTGGATTTGCACAGCAGTGGCTGGCCCGCCCCGCCCCGCCCCGCCCCGCCCCGCCCCGCCCCGCCCCGCCCCGCCCCGCCCCGCCCCGCCCCCCCCCTAGTTATGCCTGGACCGCCACTGCTACCGAGGGCAGATGCCCCCGCCCGCCCGTAGTTCCGCCTCTGATAGTATGCAAGTTTCATGCTTAAGTTTCTAAAATAATAAATCTTATAATTATTAGTATATTTTAAATACTTTATAATATTTATAATTATATTGACATAAATTAATTGAATTCATTTTGATTTTTAGTTTAAAAATATTTTAAATTAACTTTTTAAAAATTAATATTGATATTATAGTTTGAAAGTTGAAACGAAAAAAAAGAAGTATATTTTAATTGCACACTAGTACATTTATTTTTTATAGAAATAAAACAACTTTTTTTGTTTGTCTGTTTTGGAATTTGGAGTAAAACAGTGTGTTGAAATGGTAGAAACATAATGGCCGTGAAATTTTGTAATGAACATAGCATTATTCGGTTTTGTTGCTTGTTTAGAGGATGCGTAGTCCCTTTTGAGTAATATTTTCATCTTTTTTTCTGAAGATTTTGCAAAAAAAAAAAATTAAAGGAAGAAGCCCGCGGCCCGGCCTAACCCGGGCCACGGGCCTCACAATAGCAGCCCATCAAAACCCGGGTCATTTTGGCCCAGCCCGCCCGTTTGCCAAGGTCTAAATTATCAATGGTAGGACATACTGAAAAAATTCAGCTTCTTGTCCCCTGTTTTACATGTAAATTTTGATACCGAGGATTAAACATTCGTAACTCACTTAGACATGCTTTGTTGATTGAATTTAATTTTAAGACCTTGTTTTCTTTGAAAAAAAAGATTTAAGTAAAAGTTTGTTTCAACTTTCAACCTTATGCACCATAAGTCTATACATCAACAGTATCCTTTTGGATATCAGATTTACCAGCTCTCATTATTATTGAAGATGTCCAAAAGTGCAAGTGACTACTAAACATTTATTCAGAAACATGTTTAAACATTGGTTTGTTAATTTTAATTTTCTTTTCTGTGGTAGGATATGTGCTGGTTGTAATGTTGAGATTGGCCATGGGCGATTTTTGAGTTGCATGGGTGCAGTTTGGCATCCAGAATGTTTCCGATGCCATGCTTGTAACCAACCAATATCTGATTACGAGGTACTAACTTCTTTTGGCAGACTTCTAAAATCTACTTGCGAGCTGATTTTTTGACTTGCACAGCTTCTTACTACTTTTTCTGTCTGTCTCACAAAGACCATCCCCTTTGTAAACACCAACTCGAAGGAATGGCAATGACCAATGTGAACTCATGTTTATAACTTCGACCTTAGTCAATAAATTGGCGACCCTTTTCCTAATTCATTTTTCTGTGTTTTTACAGCAACGATGATGTCATGGTATAATAATGATTAGTAGATCTAACATTGTAATGTTCATATGTTACGGGACCCACAAGTAAAACACCCTTTTGTAGGATGGAGGTGGTGTATATAAATGCAGTATATTGGGTAATTTTGCTTTTCTTTTTGCTCTTGCAGTTTTCTATGTCTGGGAGTTACCCTTATCACAAATCTTGCTACAAGGAACATTATCACCCAAAGTGCGATGTTTGCAAACACTTTGTGAGTATCTCTTGGTATAAAAAAAAGAATCTTACTATTATCCTGCACGTGCCTAGAATATTGTTTACTGATTTTATCTTGAAAATGTGTGTTCTATCCTGATGTAAATGGACTGCCAACCAAAGCCTTTTCTGAAGCTTGAATTTGATGATAATTAGCCATATACCGTAATGAATAAAAGGAGCTCAGCCACTTGTTTTTTTGGGGTTCTTCTTTTTCCACAACTGAATGCTGATTTTGTCTGTGTTAACAAACCTAAAAATATATAGAATGACAGATGCATTTAAATATCATATCATGGCGACCTATATTACTATTGTAATTAGTATTATGCATTATAAATAAGTTTGTGCTTTGGCATGGACTCATAGCATATCACATGAGTGGCTGTTAACTAATTAAGCACAAAAATGAAGATGGTGAAAAGTTAATGTGTTTCATATTCTTCTACACTCACGAAATCGCATGCTGTTTCATTGGACTTTCTTCAAGTTTCTGTTTCCCCTGGTGGTGCATATCATCTTCTAGTTAGTCTTCATTCTATTAATAATTTTTGAACTGACAAGTGCATATTAACATAAGTTTATTCATCCTATTTTAGATATTTAGTAATTCTATTCTTGTTGTTCCTTCAAACGCATAAAATCCTTCTACAGATCCCAACAAATGCTGCTGGTCTTATTGAATATAGGGCACATCCTTTTTGGGCCCAAAAATACTGTCCTTTTCATGAGCATGACGGAACTCCTCGCTGTTGTAGCTGTGAGCGTATGGAGGTCAGATTGAATTAATTACACATTGTCATGCTTCTCAAATATATCCAGCTTACATGTTTTTTGTTCAATGTTGGTTAATGAATATTTCGCTCGATCAATGCAGCCACAGGAAACAAAATACGTTGCGCTCGATGATGGTCGGAAGCTTTGCCTGGAGTGCCTGGATTCTGCAATCATGGATACCGACCAGTGTCAACCACTATATCTTGATATTCAAGAGTTTTATGAAGGTTTAAATATGAAGGTGGAACAGCAAGTTCCATTGCTTTTGGTTGAGAGACAAGCACTTAATGAAGCCATGGATGGGGAGAAGAACGTAAGGGATTATGGTTGACACTGTCTCATAAGTTATAAGTTTTTGTTTATTTTTATCTGTGGCGGGCTGTCTTTTGAAGGAGAATAAGTTAACTTTGGATTTTCTTTTTTGACCAGGGTCATTATCACATGCCTGAGACTAGAGGACTATGCCTTTCTGAAGAACAAACAGTCAGCACGGTAAGGACTTTGAAAATCCTTTACTTGTTTCTCTGTCCTTCTCATTCTTAAATTTCATTCAAGAAAATTTATATTTACTTTCGCAAATACCAGATTTTGAGGCGACCTAAAATAGGGGCAGGGAATCAAGTCACCGACATGAGAACAGAGCCTTATAAGCTGACTCGTCATTGTGAGGTGACAGCAATTCTCATTTTATATGGCCTTCCAAGGTATCGTTTCACTCTCTCTGTACCCATTTAGCATGTCACAACTCGCAATAGGAAAATTTCTGTTTGTGTGTATTAATGTATGATGTCATAATCCCTCCTATCATGTGAATATGTGATGCGCATTAGCGAACACAATGATTCCAACAAGCTTTAAACATGAGCAGACCATTTTTGTAGCACTGTTACTGGTCAGGATCAATAGTTTAATGCATATCTCGTGTATATCTTTATGATTGAGACACAGTTTTGGGGAGAGTGACAAGCTTTTAATGGGAAAGTGAACGGCTGTCTTTCTAGGTGTCGAATAGTCATATGTCCATCTCGTTAATATGTTATACTTCAGTTTTATCTGAACATATTGGCGAAGTCAGGGTCAAATTTTTTACTAAGTTATAAATAACCCCCGAGCCAATTTTTTTTTAAGTACTTTTGTACTTTCGGGACACACACACACACATATTATACTACAATGACAATATAATAAATAATAATATATGGTATATATACACTATATTGACTCATAATAGACTTTTTTAATCACAACTGTTCATAAGTAATTAATTCATTAATTATTTTTAAAAATAATATAAATTAGATTATTATTTAGTTTAAAATATTATAGAGAGATCTACATATATTTAGAGGATACGAGTCATATATAGTTAAAATTTGATTGACAAGTTATAAATTTTCAATTTGACCCCGTATAGTATAAAATTTATAAAATTTTAGTGGGGTCAATTTATATATAATACTTCAAATTTTAAAATTTACCTTAAATTATAAAGTAATTATTTTTTTCAGTGGGGTCAATTGACCCCACAATATACTATGTGGTTTTGCCCCTGCTTATATATATATATATCTATCTAATAAAATACAAATGATTTTGAATTTCCCGCTCACTCAATAAATCATCTGGGCCGTCCAAAGTTTGGGATAAATCCCACCGTTCATACATCTATCTAATAAAATACATCTATCTATCTAATAATCTATCTAATAAAATACAAATGATTTTGAATTTCCCGCTCACTCAATAAATCATCTGGGCCGTCCAAAGTTTGGGATAAATCCCACCGTTCATACATCTATCTAATAAAATACATCTATCTATCTAATAATCTAATAATAATTTAATAAAATACAAATGACTTTAAATTTTCCGCTCACTCAATAAATTATTTTGGTCGTTCAAAGTTTGAGATAAATCATATTGTTCATACAGTGCCGGAGGCACGGGACCCAGCTAGTATATATATATAGGGTATTCATCCACAGCAACCGGTTGTTGGGAACAACCCCTTTTTGGCCCAGCCGCTACAACCTGTAGCGGCTTATATAAAAAAAAATTGTCTAAGGCCGGTACAGGTTGTAGCGGCTGGGCCAAAAGGGGTTGCTCCCCAACAACCGGTTGCTGTGGATGGAATCCCATATATATATATATATATAAATATGTATGTATGTTATACTTTTTAGATTTGACCATAGTTTAAAACAATAGACTGAAATACGCTTCGCGTACAGGTTGCTGACTGGATCAATCCTAGCTCATGAGATGATGCACGCATGGCTGCGACTTAGAGGTGCTGTACTATGCTGTGTCATATCTTGCTAATGTGCATTGCAAAAACCAGTGAATAGTATCATCTGAATTCAATACTTACAGCCTATATATTAGTTTGTTTGTTTCCCTCGCCAATTATAAATATGGCCGCGTCTAAATTTAAGAAAGCCATCATTCATTACTTGATTTTTTTGTGATGACTTTATTATACATAAAGGTTGAAATGTACTGTAACAACTCGGGTCAAATCTCTAGTCCTAATCGAATCAAATCCATCCAAACAAGGCCTTAAACCACTAGCCTAATAGTATCTTCTTGGGTTATCTTAGCCAACCACAGGTTCACTCAAAAGGTCTCATGATTGAAAGTACTATTGTTAGCAACTTAATTCCTTATATACAAATAAATTTTTTCCACATGTTTCGACGTGGGACTGGGGTGTTTCATGTATGACCATTCCCAATTTGGCAATCACTTTAACTCAAGGTTTTGAAGTTTTTGAAATGCTGATGTATTTTTCTCTTGGTGAAAGGTTATCGGACTCTCAGTCAAGATGTTGAAGAAGGTATCTGTCAGGTGCTAGCTCACATGTGGTTAGAATCCCAGATAATTTCTGTATCAGGTAGTAATGTTGCGTCAACCTCTTCCTCCGCTTTCACACCATCAAAGAATGGGACAAGGTCTCCTTTCGAGAAAAAGCTTGGGGAGTTTTTCAAACACCAGATTGAATCAGATACGTCACCAATATATGGAAATGGTTTCAGAGCTGGCCAGCAGGCAGTGCTTAAATACGGCCTTCAAAGGACCCTGGACCACATTCGGTTTACAGGGTGCTTTCCTTCCTAAATTCTTGGCCTGCATATGAATAGTTTTTTCCAGTCTGACAGAGTATGCTTGGCTTCTTCATGAGCACCTTAGGGCAGCATATAGAAATTATACCACGATACAGTGCAAAAACCTCTAATTACATAACCTCGTTAATTTGTTCCCCTTATGTACTTCTCTTTAATATATAATAAAATCAATGTTCATTTTACTTTTTGTTGTCACAATACTATCTTAATTTTGAATTTAGCTTTAATATGCATATTTCTTTGGTTTCAGTGCTCAGCTGTTGAGCCATGGATCTTCAGTTGTTGTATTATTAGAGATATATAACAACTGAGATATATTATTGTAAATGTATGATTTTCAAGCAACGCTCTGATTCACATGGAAGAAGTCTTCAACTATTATTACTAATGGTGAATATTTACAAGAAATAATAATGGTTTACAACCCTATTGACACGATCCTGATCGGGGTCGCATCGAATGACAATAACTCAATTCAAGTCCCAAGGGTTTATCAAGTGATTTTAAGTAATTGGGTTGGAGTTTATTCAAGGATGCTTAAAACGGAGCTCAATTCAAGCGAACAGCGAGGAGAGGATAAATTATATGATTTGCGTCTTCTAAATTCAACATATTCAGCAAGACCAAATCAAGGCAAGCCAAGTCATCAAACTCGTGTTCATTTATGTTGCCTGATTCTTAACAAGACTACGTTTTAGTTCATTTATGGATTAACATTCACGCGACTATATGATTTTCTAAGTACGAGAAGGAGCTCACCAACAATCACGAGGCAACACAAGTTTGACATGCACAGAATAAGGGGGAATGATTCAAACGACACGATGAGGCATTCGTTATGGATAATTCTAAATTCGTTAACTTGGTTCAAGTGGTTCAAGAGATTGGTCCAAGTTTAATGTTCGAAGCCATGTCAAGAATAGCATGGCGTACGCTAAGTGCACGCTAGCGCACGGACGCTCAAGCAACCAGGCGCTGCAACACTCCATCATAGCGCCACAACGCTCTCTCTGTTTAAACCAAAGCACCAACACTCAATCATAGTGCCGCAACGCTATGTCTCTATTGAGCATCGCCGCATCGCTAGGGCCGAATACAGAATTTTCTTAGCTGATTTTTTGCACGGATTTTTAGTTAGGTTTTCCAGTTCTATTGTAATTGAAGCTTTTTAGCTAGGATTTTGATTCCAAGTCGATTGTTATTTCCTTGTAGGATTATGGTTACTTTTTACTAGTATAAATATGGTGCAAGGCTGATGTAAACAATACTGTTTTATTCAATTAATACATTACTTGTGAGTTTTCTCATCTTTTGGTTCTTTAAGAATTCCTAAGCTAGTTCTTAGTTTTCTTGAGATTCAATTTGACTTAACATACAACAATTCATAGTTGTCTGTGGCATTTTCTACCGCATCAATCGTCGATTGTTCCAAGGTTCCTGTTTCCATACAAGTATGGGATCAAAGTGCCGTTGGAGTCCATTCAACACAACTTTTCTTACACTATCGATTGTATCGAGATTCTAGTCTCCATATAGACAAAGGGTTTAGGTGTCGAGCGTGTTCCGATTGCTAGAAACGATCCCGGCGACAACCACCTCATGCAAGCATGCCGTGGAGTCTATCACTTATAAAGTGTAAGGTGCCTTTATTTACTTCTTGTATTGGAAATCTATAAGCTGAAATATAATATCATGATATAAAGTATCTAATTACTGTAAGAAGCAATAAGAAGTGAAGGGTGAAGATTATTGTCTTAAAGACTTGTAGTTGGTTTATAGTATGGAGATGGAGGCTGTTGCTCTACTTATTTGTAAGCTGAAAGTCTGCCTTAAAAGTCTGCCTTATAATTTGTTCAAAGTTCTCACCTTCTCGAACTCCAATATGTGAAATTTCTACTAATCCTGTATGCTGTGAACCATAGGATTCAGATACCTGAGAATTTTTGTTAGCAGTGATTTATTTGAAGTTATTTAGACAAGGCATAGAGCTGAAAGGAGCTTTTGGCAGTTCCCTCTGCAGATGAAGATTTTTGTCTTGAGAGTTGAATAATAGGAAGGGAAGACTAAGAATGAAAGTTGTAAACTTGCTGACCCTCTAATTCTATTTCTTGCAGATGCTATGAGTTTAACTGTATTTACTCTGTTATCATTTTGAAATCCCTGCACGGCCAAGGATGGAACCAGTCACCTTCACTCATTGAGACAATGTAAGTAATCTCTAATATCTTTGTGTCTTCTTTTCTCTGTATCTCTATATTTGTGTGTGTGAAAAAGCATGCGTGTTGGTTGGGTCCATTGGTTGGACCACTCAATTTGGGGGGTACTCCGTCGTTACCCATATTTCCACTAGTGAAGATTGGATTTTGAACAGATAACTGACCTACAATAAGAATAACATATTGAGCACTAAAATCACTTATTTTTTTTTGCTTTTTCATATATTTACAAAATAATTATATATGTGATTGCTTCTAGTTCTTTGCCTCCTGTGATGCAGGGACTGGAAGACTAAAGGAAGTTACTTCTATTTTCTTCAAGCATTCTACAGAAAAGTTAGTGAACTTTGTAAGTCAACTTGAATTTTCACCAGACTTGACACTACCTCACTCATACTCGGTCTGCTTACTGGATCCCTTCTCAAGCAGGCAAGACTTAATTTTATCACCCTTAATGCATATTCCATTCCCCCATTTTCTGCCAGCATAGGATCAATGAAGTAACTAAGCTCTATTTCTGCATTTTCTCCCCCTGCGGCAGAGGCAATAGCTGCTGAAAGTAGTACTTCTCGACCTTCCTGTATAACTACTGCATCTTTTCCTGTGATCAGTTCCAACACCAACACTCCAAAGGCGTAGACATCAATTGAAGTAGTCATCAACCCTGTCTCCATATACTCAGGTGCCATGTAACCTCTGGTGCCCAGAACCCTCGTTGTCAGGACACTACCTTAAGTTCCCTTCATTGCTGTTCTTGTGTGACTGAAATTTGAAATCTTCGCTCTTAGATTGCTTTCTAGGAATATATTGCTGCTCTTGATATCCATGTGCACGTATGCTGGTTTAGTGAAGTTATGAAGATAGTGGAGTCCATTGGCGACATCCAGGGCAATCTGAATTCTCTTGATCCAGCAGCTGTCAGATTCTTTGGACCTCTCCTTGCAAAGCCATTCTCTTAAAGAACCATTCTTCATGTACTCATAAACAAGGTAGAAACAGTCATGATTTTTGCATATACCATGGAGCTTGATCAAATTGAAGTGATAGATCTTGTTCAGCATGTTCACCTCGTTGGACACATCTAATCTCATCTTTTTAATTGCTAGAATTTCCCCACCAAACACTCCCCTATACACAGAATTCCTCACCTTACTTCAGGAAGAAAAACTATTTGTAGCTTTCTTCAGTTCCTCAAAGCTAAAAACAAGGACTTGTTGAAAACTAGCAATCTACTACAAGAATGTCTTCTTGCAACTCCCCTTCTGTTTTTTCATTTCAATTACTCTGGGAAATTCCTTTCCCTATCTTCTTACAATGACCAAGGGTAGTGTTAGAATCAAAAACATCAGAAAACAACTTGTTGCAGCTGCGACACCCACATATAGCTTCCCTTTCAATTTCTTCTTCCCAACACTAGAAGTAGGTGGAGGTGAAATGCTAGGTTGTTGTGGATTATGGTTTGTGAACTCGAAGGTTCAGTTGGCATAGGAATTAGAATGGTTGTGAAAGGGAAAAAAGTTGGATTTCCTTTTAAAAACCCATTTGCATCAAGTATACCTTTCCCACTCACATTAAATCTCTCACCAATATGCATAATATTATCATCTCTGTTAATCGAGTAAGTAAATATCTTGTCCCATTTGCAGCCCGTCTCTTTGTAGCGCAAGCACAGCGAAGCAGGACTTGCAGCTGAAGGCCAGGATACAAACCAAACTCGCTGTAAGAATTTGCACGCTAAAGGGAATCACACGTTGGCAATCCTTGGTACGTGTCATTCGCTGCTATTAAATATGTTTCATGAACTGCTTCAATAATAAACGTGGTGTTGGCTTGATAGTACTGACCTGAGCAAGAACAGTTCACTGGAACAATAACCTCCTTGTCTACAGGGAATACCGAAATTCCTGTGCCATTGTTAAATCGAGCAAGCTCCGTTGGTTCCGAAGAAGTGAGAGTTGAAATGGTGGAAACTGAATCATAAGGAGGCCAAGACTTGAACAGCAGAAAGGCTTGGCAAGAGGTATATCTCCGGTTTTGTTTCGTCACTGTTATTGCAACTAAATATTGAATTTCCGGAGTATTCTTGTTGAGCTTTGATGCATAAAATAAGAAAACTGAGAGCGAAGAAACTGAGGTGAACCCAATTCATATCAAGACTTTTCTCGGAGAAATGAAATGTTTATCTGGGACTTGCATTTACAGTATCACTTCAAGGAAAAGACATAATATATTTCCAAAAAATACATGCATCATCATCTTATAAAAATCAATCACACCATTACCATCGAGATCAAACACTCGAATCATGGCCTCACCCGATTTCCCATGACCCCCAAGCTTATTCAGAACAAGTTGCAATCCTCTAGGTGTAATGCAACCACACCCTGGCCTGCGCCCACCTCAAATGATCATCACTACTAATTATAACATCTCCATTCTCATCTCATGCGATATGAAAAATAATGATCATCACTACTAAGTTGTAAGAAGTAAGGGTATGAAAAACTTGTATATATGGAGTGAGATTTGGTGCAATTTACATGGGAATGAATAAAAAGCCTACTTGGAAAACGAGAGTCATGGATATAATTAATTGTGAATAAAATAAATCCTAATATATAAAATTAATAATCAATTACAAGAGATGTATTCAACTAAATAACTAAAAAATATTTGAAACATTATAAGAAAAAATATTAAGACCCCCTTAACAAAAAAAAACAAAAAACAAACATCCATTAATTAACTCAATTTAATATACATTTATATACAAATATTAAATGATTACTTGTCAAACTTATAATAGTTAAATTTACAAATGCTAAAGATCTCAAATAGTCAAATAGACATTTCATCATTTAAATACATATAATGTAACAAATGCAAGAATCCATCGTATCATCATGATTAATAATACTTTTTATATAATCTAAATACTAAAATAATTTTATCAATCAAAATCACATGAATTTATGTTTTAACTTTAAATATTATCTCCGTCACATAATAAGTGTTTTTTTAGCTTAAATCACACATACCAATACACAAGTTAAAATGACAAAAATACCCTTAATATATTTTCTTTGAAGTTGAAGAGTTAATGAGTGTCATTTAATTGTAGTGAATTGTAAGATGCAAATAAATACCATTGAATGCATAAGGGCATATATGAGAAAATATTATAAAAATTGTATTGAAATTTTAATACATCACTTATTTTGAAAAAAAATATTAAGCCTAAAAAAATATTTATTGCGAGACAGAAGTAGTATATTTTTCTTATAAAAAAAAAATGGACATTGAAGTATAAAACACTACTACTCCCGATTGAAAAATGGAGGCCCCAAACACGTAAAAGAAGAGCGGAGGAAACTAATTCCCGCCATGAAAATTCCTCGGCAAGATTTTCCCCATAGCCAGACATACCCTCAGAGCAACTCCTTCTAATGGCCAGCAACAACGAAGAAGACGAATTCCATGAATCTCCCAAAGCTCAGGTACACTCATCGACTTTTCTCTCTCCACCACCGAAACTCAATCCACTCATCACCATTCCTTCAATGGAAGCTCAGAGACGAATACAAGCTAACCCGACCCGAATTATGCGACCGCATTTGCCGCCTCCTCATCCTCCACCGATACGCCGCCATAAAGGACCTTTCTTTTGATTTCTCAGACGAGCTCGTCAATTCCGTCCTTCGGAAACTGAAATTGAACCCTAATTCTTCTCTTTACTTTTTCGAATTAGCTTTGAAGCAGAAAAAGTTTCGGCCTAACATAAGGTCTTACTGTAAAATAGTTCACATTTTAGCAAAAGCTCGAATGTTTGATGAAACAAGAGCTTATTTGGGTCAGTTAATTGGGTTTTGTAATAATAGGCATTCGAGTTTGTTAATTTGGGACGAGTTAGTTAGGGTTTATAGGGAATTTGCTTTTTCGCCTACTGTTTTTGATATGATTTTGAAGGTGTATGCTGAGAAGGGGTTGACTAAGGGTGCATTGTACGTGTTTGATAATATGGGTAAATATGGTCGTGTGCCCAGCTTGCGGTCATGTAATAGTTTGTTGAGTAGTTTGGTTAGGAATGGTGAAAGCCATATAGTTTTTTGTGTTTATGACCAGATGAATAGAGTTGGGATAGTTCCTGATGTGTATACTTGTACAATAATGGTTAATGCATACTGTAAGGCCGGTAGAATGGGTAAAGCTGTGGAATTTTTGAAAGAAATGGAGAATTTGGGTGTTGAGCCGAATGTGGTGACTTACCATAGTTTGATCAATGGGTATGTTGAGGTAGGGGATGTAAAAGGAGCTGAAGGAGTGTTTAGGTTGATGAATGGAAATGGTGTTGCAAAGAATGTGGTTACGTATACATTGCTGATCAAGTGTTATTGCAAAGAAGGCAAGATGGAAGAAGCAGAGAAGGTGCTTCGAGGTATGAAGGAGGACCCGTTATTGGCTGTGGATGAGCGTGCTTATGGTGTAATAATTGATGGGTTTTGTCTACTTGGAAAAATGGATGATGCTGTAAGGATTTGGGATGAAATGTTGGAGTTTGGATTGAAGATAAATATGTTTATTTGCAACTCTATGATCAATGGTTATTGTAAACTTGGTCAAATTCTGAAAGCTGAGGAAGTTGTCAGGAGCATAGCCAGATGGAATTTAAAGCCAGATTTGTATAGCTATAATACATTACTGGATGGGTATTGCAGGGAAGGTCATACAAATGAAGCGTTCAAGCTTTCTGAAAAGATGCTCCATGATGGCATAGATCTGACTGTTGTAACTTATAATACTCTTCTAAAAGGTTTGTGTCGAAATGGCGCCTTCAATGATGCTTTGCACCTTTGGTCTTTGATGCTAAAAAGAGGGGTGGCTCCTGATGTGGTGGGGTACAGTACCTTGCTTGACGGACTTTTTAAGATGGGGGATTTTGAGAAAGCTTTAATTCTGTGGAAGCATTTTCTAGCGAAGAGCTTTAAAAAAAGTAGATTTGCTTTCAATATAATGCTGAATGGATTGTGTAAGATGGGGAAGATGGTTGAAGCAGAGCAGATATTTCAGATGATGAAGAAAGCTGGCTGTTCACCTGATGGCATCACATATAGGACCCTTGCTGATGGATATTGTAAAGCCGGGGATGTCGAACAAGCTTTTAAAGTTAAGGATGTCATGGAAAGGGAAGCTATTCCTGCTTCTACTGAAATTTATAATTCACTTATAACTGGACTTTTTAAGGATAGGAAGTTGAGCAAAGTGACAGATCTACTAGCTGAGTTGAATTGTAGGGGATTAACCCCAAATGTTGTAACCTATGGAGCCCTAATTGCTGGTTGGTGCAAGGCTGGGATGCTGGATAAAGCATTTAGTGCATACTTTGAGATGACCGAAAAGGGTTTGGCTCCCAATATAATTATATATAGTGCAATTCTCAGTGGGTTATACAGGCTTGGCAGGACTGATGAAGCAAATGTGTTGCTGCAGAAGATAATGGATTTTGATCTTCTTCAAGGCCATAAATGTTTTGACATATTACCCAAGTGTGACATGAAAAACCTAGATGCTCAGAGAATTGCAAATTCCCTTGATGAAAGTGCTAAAACTTCTCTTCTGCCCAACAATGTTGTGTATAATATAGCTCTTGCAGCATTATGCAAATTTGGAAAGGTTGATGATGCAAGAACATTTATCTCTTCTTTGTCTCTAAGAGGCTTTGTTCTTGATAATTTCTCCTACTGTACCCTAATCCATGGGTTTTCAGCTGCTGGTAATGTTAATGAAGCTTTTAACTTGCGTGATGAGATGCTGAAAAAGGGTGTTGTTCCAAACATCTCTACATACAATGCTCTTATAAATGGCCTATGTAAATCGGGAAACCTTGATCGAGCACTTAAGCTTTTCCATAAGCTTCGGTTAAAAGGTGTAGCTCCTAATGCCATCACCTATAATACGTTGATTCATGAATATTGTAAGACTGGAAGAACTGGTGAAGCCCTTAAACTGAAAGAGAAAATGATAGAAGAAGGGATTTCTCCTTCTGTTGTTACCTACGCTGCTTTAGTAAATGGTCTTCGTAAGGAAGGTAACATGGGAGAAGCACTGAAGCTTTTGGATCATATGATGAAAGCAAGTTTAGATCCTCATATCAATAAATACTGCTCAATGGCTCAAGGTTACATTAAATGTGGAGACATACAGAAGATCTCCAATCTTGATGACACTATGCATGTCAAGAGTATTTCTTCTGGTGTTTCTTTACATGAAAATCTCAAATTAGCTGAATTCACAAACTATGGAGGAACTCCTGATGCATGGAACATGTCTGAAGCTGTGTGTTGATGAGGTTGGGACTACAAAAAATTGTGATGAAGGAATGCTCTTTTGATGCATCTATTTGAATTTGGGAGTATGTTGGCTACTGAGCAATCACAAACTCGTATTTTTGAGGTTTCAATCCCTTGTTAAGATGAACCATATATGTTTTGGTTCCATCTAGAAAGGCACTGGTAAACTGTACCGCAGATAATGATTGGCTTTCTTTATGCCGACACCTTGAGTTCTACAGAGCAGGAAGTGATTGCTTAGTTTATATTTCTCAGCAAACAAAATACTTACATAGACCATAATCTTTTTCATCTTAACCAACTATGAGCTACTCAAGTTTCAAATTTCCTCGTCTGAAAGGTCCAATAGCGTACTTTGGTAATTTTTTACTGCATTAGTTCTCAACTTTTGATTATACTCAACTTATACTGAATTACTGATAAATTAATGCTTGGTCTATTAGATGCTTGCTTCTTTTTTTAACTGTTTTTTCCCACTTCTCAATTTGGAGATATATTTACCATCCATGCCTTAAATAAAATTGTGCACTTACTTTGTATTTATGCTTGCATTTTCAGCAAATGCTGCATGTGTGTGCTGGCTGTTCTCCAAATGTGAAATTAACGTAGCTAATAGTAGCTACTCCAGGGTGCTTCATTTTGTAAAATTAAGTAAGTTGACGATGTGCTTTTGTTCTTCTGCTTTAAAGTTTAAGATTTGTCTTATGCATTTGAACTTCATGTTGTTTTGTTTCAAGATTCTTAAGATCTAATAGTCAGAAATTTTTCATTAGTTCTGTAAAAGTTTGCGTATAAAGTCATTGTAATAAGATTGTCCGACAAAGAACCTGAGCATAAATTATATCAATTCCTAATTTAAGGCAATAAAGATGTATAATTGAATGCAATCATATGAGACTGGGGTTTTTTTAAAAAAAATTATTTATCAGACTGCAATCTAATCAGACTCGGACATCTTAGAACTTTCACAGATCTACCTGCTTAATCTTTCTAGATTATTCGTGAGACCAGTAAAGGATCATTTGAAACTAAAGGCTTTCTAACAATATTGGGCAATATTTTGAGTTTGAGTTTTTTTTCTCTTGGCTATTTAATTAAAACAGAGCATTGTAGATGCATGAGATGTGGCTTTCATTTTTAAGACTTAAGAGGTTGGAGGACAAGACTCCTTTAAGGCCTCACAACTCGAGAAAGTGACAAAACCTTAAAACAGAACAAACTGCTCTAAATGCTCATTGCCTTGGCCCACAATGACTCCAAATGGTGATCCTATCCGGCTATCCCACAACAATGAGACGGAAAGGAGCAACCTTAAAATTTACACAAATTCCTTCGTTGAAAATAGGACTAAATTGATCGACATAAATTTATTGAAACTGGAGCAGATTTTTGGGCATCATTGATCAGAAGACTTTGAAATTATTAGCAGTCTTTTTGATCTTAATTACTTAAGTCAAAATTACCAAAACAGAATTAAGCAGAAGATTCTGGACATCTTTTATTGACACAGTTTTATCGTTGATGGGAGCTGATCTCAATTCACGATGAGAGGAAATCCATAAATAAACTTTAATTTTCTCTTTGTGACTTGGCCAAAATGAACTGAGATCTTCGAATATGCTTGGAACTTTAGCAAGAACTTCGGAGATGATGACAGTAAAATTTCCAGATTTAATATTATGTAGTTCCTTGTTGAAGCATTTCAAATTTTAATCTAGCTCAATCTTGTTGCAAATACCCATACCATCCATGATGTTTAAGTTTTATTGGATAAGATTTTCTGTCTACTTTATTTATTTTTTAATGTTAAGATCTATCCTTGTTTCTATCCTTCTAAACTATAATCGTCTACTTCTATATACATCATTTCCCTTCCCTTTGGAGGATTTGCAGTTATTACTTGGGTTTAGTATTGAGGTTATATGGGAATCCCTTTCATACTTGTGGTAATCCTAATCTTAGGCATATTAAGCACTGCAGCTGACCCTTGTTTACCTGTAATCCTCCATTATTAGGCTTATTTTAGCCCTGCATGTGGATGTAGCCTAGCCTTGTGCTTGGGGATATATCTAGGCTTTTACAGTGCCAAACTGCCAATTAAACTTTCATTGTTACATTAACTCTTTCTTACAGTTGTGATGTATTGCTCTTATTGCAGATTCTTGTTTTTCACATTTGTTTTCTCCTGTGAGAAATCTTCCTTGTACGGTGCATGCCAGACTTTGGAACAACTGACTATCCATTATGACCCAAGCCCAAGGCTTGTAAATTATATAACCCAACCTAGCAAGATGTATTCTCAACCTGGGCCAGCTGCAGGACCTTTTGATGCTCATCATGGCATTGTAAGCAGCATGCAAAGTGTATAAAAGGTAATTTCGGAGCTTTTGCTGTTAGTTATTTGTAGGATAAATGCTGAAGAAAATGTAGAAGCAGAATTAATATCAGAAGATGATTGAGTAATAGTAAATGTTGGTTCCATAATAAGAATTTTTCTAATAAAAATTTAGAAAAGTAAATTAAAATTTTATTTGCATAATTCACGTTTAGATATGAATCTTTACTTAAAAGAGTTAAACTTGTGTTACTGTTATGATTTACTTGGGAAAATTGGATGTATACCTGCATATTACAGTTTCGTAGCTTCTATTGATCTGCTGACCACAACTTGGGTTTTGAAGTAATGGATTAATTAATACTCAAAAGCAATCGAACATGATTATATAAGCCTCCATTCTTGACCTGAACTTAATTGTTTAGCCATGCTTAATACATGGAAAAACCTAGTACTTACTACAATTCCTTTGTTTTCTACTTGTCATTGTTACCCCCTCCCCTGTTTTTACTTTATTATTAGGCTATGAGTTTCTAATCGATTGTAATGTATAAATTAGTTAGTGAACTGCTTACTGAAGGATTCCCTGAAAAGTTTGACAAGAGTAGATTAGCATAGCCCATGCCTATTCTGTATAGTGGATATTTAATATTTGTATTACAACTCTTTGTTTTCTTTCAATTATTTTGCCTTCTAAAGATATTTTTTTTTAAATAAAATTAAATAATAAAAATTCCCTTCTAGCGAGGATGCTTAATCTTATTTGCTTATTCCCTTCAAGTGAATCTATCCGTTTCAAAATTATATATATTATTTTTTTATCCGTTATAAAATTAGAGATGCATATTTTTTTTGTATATATATTATAAAGTGACATGAAGTTATGTAGCAAATATAAAGGCTAAATTTGGAATAATAAATTTTCTTTAAAACTCTTTATTTATTAAAATATATATTTAATTTTGAAACGAAAAAAAAAGAAGAATGCGTATTGGGTTAGGTCTGTTATTGGTAATTGAATGCGAGGGTACTAGAAGCTGTCTGTCTGTCTGTCTGTATGTCAGAAAAGTTTTTCATGTTTCATGTGTTTTGTCCAAAAATAAAATTACACATAACACAGTTGGGTGTAAATCTGGCCACATCTAATCACTTAGTGTGTTGTATTCCAAAAGTAGTCAGTTTCCTAAAATTAGACAGTCACTGTACACGTATGATGTTAGGGTTTTGAATAAAGAAAGATGTTATACCTTTTTCATAAAACAAAAAGAAAATGATTAGTACCCGTATATGTTACTACTACTGTTGTTTCTCTTATTTTGTGTTGGTTTTTTTGTGCCATGACATGTATGGGACAAGCAACAGATTTATTTGCATTTATATCCATTTCGTTCTTATTTCATTTTCTTTAATTGGTGCCAACTACCTAGGCCTAGACTAACACGGCATTATGGCAAGGGAGTTGTTATTACCACTAGGGGCATGCATGGGTGGTGGTAATGTAATTCATATTATTATATAGTAAATCAAACTTTAGAGAGTTGGGAGTATAAAATAATATACATAAAAGTCTTTCTTTCATTAAAACATTTGAAGATATTCTTCACCTGCTAATTAAATCAAGCAAGCTAAGCAGGTGAATTCTGATTTGAAGTTTGTGTTGGGGGTATTTTGTTCAAGTATGATGATTTAATCATGGAGTTTAAACTGAAGAATTATTAATAGGGTAGGGTAGGGTAGGGTAGGGATATTAAACTGGGTTATTATTGTTTATTTTTATAATAATAATAATAATACTATGTTTGTGCTATATAATAATATAACAGAACAGGCCAGGCGAGGCGAGGCGAGGCGAGGCGATGGATCTATCGATTTATAGTTTATTAAAGAAAGAAGAATGGACAAAATATGAAGTCATGATCGGATGTAAATGGTTGGTTTGTTAGGTGATTTAACATGATGCTAGTATTTTGTTAATTAAATTAAATTAGTTAAAATATCATTTTGATCTTCAAAGTCAACGTAGGAATGGGAGGAGGAGTGTAATATTAGCCGTAGCCCAGCCAGTTGAGGTTGAGAATCAACCGAGTCAATAGGATATGATCTCTTAATTAATTAGGAACTTCCATGATATTATTCCTCTAAATAATAATCTTAATTGGATGCCAATTTCTTTCATTTTGGTACTTTGAAAATTCCTCTTTCATCCAAGTAAAATAAATATCCAGGAAGTTGTTCTCAAGTCAGTCGATATCTCAACGCATACAGTTGTAGGGAAAGATAGTGCCTACCTGCCAAGAGAATCAATATTTGAGGCGGTTCGGTTTAATTTGTCGACATATCTAGAATAGGAATAGAAATGAATTGTACTACTATTTAAATCTTCTTATATTGAAACTATCAATGTATATACATTCGGCCCTTAACTCAAGTGATAAGGGTAATATAATTCCCTAATTAGTTTTGAGTTAGAAGTAGAAGTCAAAAGTTGATTTTGGGTAAACTTTAATTTTAAAAAAATATATTTATAATTAATTGACGACAGAGTTAAAAACTAATCGGAGTATACAATGCGTACGTAGGCAGGGAGGCAGGCAGGCATATAATGGTGAGTATGTAAAGTTAATTCATGTGATGTTTGTGTGGATACATGTGTGACTATTTCCATCTTCACCAACACTCTTATTCTACCTACTACTTTGTAGGCGTATTATTCTTATTCTTTTAACGTTACTTCATAAATGCGCCACTTCATAAATAAATAATATCCATGACATATTTTTATTCCAATTTACTTTTAAATATATATTTTTTTCGTTGTTCACACTATTACTATTTGCTCCCTCCGTCCCAAATTAATTGCTCAGTTTTGACTTTTTGAAGTCAAATTGACTATTTTTAGAACTAATCTTTTTACTATTTTTTGCTAAAATATAAGTGAAGAGATTATAACCAAAAGAAAGTATATACAATTTATTACTAATCCTAATTTTTATAATTTTAGAAATATATTTATATATGCTTAATTATTAATTCTAAAAATAGTCAATTTGACTTAAAAAAGTCAAAACTGAGCAGTTAATTTGGGACGGAGGGAGTAACTTTTAATAAATACTTCTTTCGTCCCATGATAAAAGTCCTTATTACTATTTGGGTAGTCCCATGTTAAATGTCCATTTTTTTTAATAACCAAACTGTTACACATATTTTTTTATTATATCCGTAGTATTAAATATCTCATACTTTTCTTATTCTAATTCTTTCTTCATATTTAATGACATTATTATGGACAATTTTGTCATTTCGTTCATCTTCTTAATATGCGTAAAAAGTTTACTAGATCTTTTATCCTGGGACGGAGGGAGTAGTATATTGTTGTGAAGACAATTATCATAAAAAACACTTTTATGATCCCGTGAAGCGTCGTAAAAATATATAAATAAAATTTCTTTATGTAAATAACAATTTTCATAAGTTATGTTGGTGATTTTTTTTTTTTTTTTGATGCATTATAAGTAGTATTTATGTCCATGAATTTTAGAGAGTAAATACGATCAGTTGGTGGACTTGATAAATTGGAAGATTGCGTACAAATAAATACTACTACTAGAAAGGTACCAAATGTCCTGTGAACCGGAGGGAAGGGCCGTAGGGCGTAGATATCCGTACCTCTCGGCCGTCCGGCATTTGTCCCAAATTTGTGCCCAAGTGAAAAAAAAAATCATATTATTAAGACAAAAAGGTGGGCCCAGAAATAAGGACTTTTCTTCCGTACAAGTAATTTTCACTTGTTAAATGCGAGGCCTCGTGGTTCAACTTTCAACTGGAACTGGTCACTCTCTCTAAACTATAGACTTTCTTGCTTTGCTGCACCGACACTCTTTTTTTTATTTATATACCCTTCTTACCCCTATAATTTATAGGATTAATTCAGATTAAAAATAAATGTCAGATTGATTAAAAAAATGTAGGACTTTATCCAATTCTGGAAGAAGATTTAATAACATTGCTTAATATATATACATACATACATACATACATACATATATATATATATATATATATATATTCAAAAGATTAAATTGGTAATACACGATTATGTCACTAGTTAATTTGATTGCATTCATATCACTTGTGCTGAATTATTTTTCTCATAAAGCCATACCAAAATAATTGTAGTGATCCTACCTTTGGAGTTTGGAGCTCCTAAAATCTCAAACCATAATTAAAATAAATATCAAAATAAGTTGGTAGTTCCCATATTTATTTTAAACATAAATTTCATTATGGTATTTTTTTAATCCAACACTATTATATATTGAAAAACTGCATCATGTTGTAAAAGATAAAAAAAGATTACCATAGAAATAATTTCATTATAGATAATCAAGAAGATAGCAAATCCTAACACAACTAGTGAACACCGTATCATATATACTCTTAAAAATAATCATATTCTAAAATTACACTAGAATATACAATTTGACTATACTAGCATGTAAAAATATGAAGTTATAGGTTAACAACTTTATAACAATAAAAGTAAATAAATTATGAGCTGTCGAAATATATACTTGTATACATATTATTTACACTATTATTAAAATAATATTTTAATGTCTGAATCAAATAAATGGTGACGCCCCTAAAATAGGTATACATCACCTATTTTGAGTCGTTAAATACAAATACAAACTAATTATACAACAGTCGTGTAAAATACGACAAAATATATGCTTTGAGTTTTAATACAAATATTGTCATCTAGACAATATCCACACTCAATAGAGTCCTCATTACATTTATTATTATATTATTTCACAGAATAGTGAGGACTACTAATGCACCATCTAGGACCATCACTCTCTTTCCCCCGACTAGTCCCTGCTACATTCTCATTTCCTGAAGAGAACAATGAAAGCAAAAGGGTGAGCTCAACTAGCCCAGTAAGAAATATTATGACTAAGATAATGCAGAATAAATTATCGTTAGCCATCAACAATGTTAAACTGATACAATATAACAAACATTAAGTTTAACTGCAGCGGAACAAGCAATCCATTAGAAGAGTCAAGTAGAGAATAAAATCTACTATCTTCTATGATTTAAAAGGTTTTTCATTACTTTTATCGCTGAGACTTAGCTTAATAAATAATCCACATCATCAAATCATCCCTACACTACAGGCCAATGATATTCTTTAGTATCACGACCACGAATTATTCATGCACTACGGGCCAAAGATAATCGTGTTTTCATCAACGGTCCTGATCATGCCATAAAATAATTCATCTTTGCACCATTGGCCGAAGAGAATCCATAGTCATAATCATACCAAAAATTATCCATCAATGCACTACGAGTCAATGAAGACTTTTTTCACATCATTTGTAACATTACGGTCATGATTATACCGAATAATTCCTGGTCATAATCATACCAAGTCCATCTATGTACTACCGGCAATAGATGACTTTCAACATAATATAAACATGAGGATGATGACAATGATATAAGAATTCAATAAAACAAGTTCAAGAATTAATTTATCCTGGAACCAATAACGTCCAAATTGTCAACATGATACTGTTTTGTGGAGTAAAAATTCAAGAATGCTCAGAAGAATATTTTCATGAAAAGATACTGGATGAAACGCAAATATCAAGGATATTCCACTAATTTCATGGATTTAGAAACTAAAACTTTAAGCAACTGAGTATAATAGAATATATGAAACTGCAAATGGATTTTCGTCGCCATACGGTAATCCACTTAGACATATCATTTCTACAATTTAATAAGGAATGAATACAAAGGATCATTCACCATGCATGTGGTAATTCACATAGATAGGTTATTCCAACATAATAATAATGAATGAAATAACAGAAGGATTCACCATGCGTGCGATAGACTGCACAGACAGGTTATTCCTAACAGAATAATAAATAATGGAATCAGGTCCGGCGTAAATGCACAGGCAGAATATTCCGACAGAATAATAAATAATAGAACCAGGTCCGGCGTAAACGCACAGACAGGATATTCAGACAGAATAATAAATAATGGAACAAGGTCCGGCGTAAACGCACAGACATGATATTCCGACAGAATAATAAAGAACAGAATATTAGAAGAATTTCACCATGTATGCGGTACTTCGCATAAACAGGTTATTCCAACAGAATAATAAGAATGGAATAACAACAGAATTCACCAGGCATGCGATAGACCGCACAGACAGATTATTCCAACAGAATAATAAACAACGGAACCAGGTCATGCGTAAACGCACAGACAGGATGTTCCAACATAATAATAAAGAATGGAATAACAGAAGAATTTCACCATGTATGCATTACTTTGCATAGAAAGGTTATTCCAACATATTAATAAAGAATGGAATAACAGAAGAATTTCACCAAGTATAGGGTATCCCGCGTATACAGGTTATTCCAACAGAATAATAAAGAATGGAATAACAGAAGTTCTCTTCACGAATAAGAAAGAAAGAATACTCCTTTACGAGTACAACAAATAATATCCCTTACCTTTGAAAGAAAAGTATTCCGACTTGTAGGGCAATGATATACTCGAAGAAAATTTGCACTACTCTCAAAGCTTTCTTAAACTCTAAAGAAATACGCTCAAAATTATAGAAGAAGAACTCTCTCTATAGTTTCTTCTCTAGAGTTTCAGTGAATTCGTAAGAAATAATGAAGAAATGAGCTTCTATTTATAAAAGAATGGACTGCATAGTAACTAATTCATGAACGGTCAAGATTAATTTACTTTTAATCGGACGGTTCATATTTAAAGCAAAATCTTATAAATAAAATATAATATATTCTCTTTATAATCTAATAAAATGAATAACTTTATAAAAGTATTCTGTTTTATATAAAAAGATTTTACTATACAAAATACTATGCAGACACTATGCAAAACACTATGCATAATAAAATATAATATATTCTATTTATAAAATAACTTTATAAAAGTATTCTGTTTTATATAAAAAGATTTTACTATGTAAAACACTATGCATAATAGAATATAATATATTCTATTTATAGAATAACTTTATAAAAGTATTATGTTTTATATAAAAAGTTTTTCTGTTTTATTACATTAATAATACTAATAAAACAAAGCTAAGTGACTTCTCACGTAAGCATTAATAATCAATATCTTGTGCTACTAAGCAACCACGCGTATTACTATACTTTTAACACCGAGTGTTTCAACAGTTAACGGTACAAATTTTATCGTTATTTTCATAAAAATATTTTTGTCGTTTTCTCAATCCGACAATAATTCCGTTGCAGGGTCCCCGACTAATCGAATATTATATAACAACTTGCATACTTTACAAAATTTATAAATACTATCCACAACTATAACATTATATCAAATTCACTCCATAATATTAAAAAATTATTTTGAGAAAATTAAATCTTTATTCGTAAAATTTGAGGTCTCACAATCTCCCCTCCTTATAAAATTTTGCCCTCAAAATTTATGTGCGTACCTGGTATGCCGAAGATATGAGGATACCTTGACTTCATTTCAGATTCTAACTCTTGAGGTATAACCTTTGAGTGTTGAATACAATCCTTCTTATCCAAGATTTTAACACGTATCTCATCATACGTTAAATCTTCTGATATCTCGTCTAGTTCTAATTCAATAAAGTGGTTCGGGTCATCCACATATTTACGTAACATCGATACGTGAAAAATGTTATGAACACGTGACATACTTGGCGGTAAAACGAGTCTATAGACCACAGTTTCTACTCGATCAAGGATTTCAAATAGACCAATAAAATCGAGGGTTGAGATTTCCTCTCTTCATCGATTCTTGCTTCTAGAATAACATCCTCTTGAACCTTCTTCTTCACATTATCAGCTCTGAGTATGTAGCTTGAGTAGCTTTAACTTTATCGATTAAAGTCTATTCTAATCGTATATTCGTTATCTTCACTTGGGTCCCTAGAGTCTTTAACTCTATCTTTATCATTTGTAAGTTATACGAAATGGATCTTTGTGTTAACAACATCACACTTGTAAACGCATACGATCTTCTACTCAACGCGTCAGCTACCACGTTCGCTTTTCCCACGATGATATTGAATGGTATGATCGTAATCTTCAACAGCTCGATCCAACGTCTTTGGCGCATGTTACGTTCATTTTAGTTGACGAAATATTTGAGTATTTAAGAAATGAGTTTTGTACTGGGGTCAATACTGTGAGACCTCGAATTTTATGAAATAAAAGTATTCAATTTTTTTTCTATTTTGGTAAATAGCACGGTATTGATTATTGATGCTTATGTGATAAGTCACTCAATTTTGTTTTATTGGTATTATTAATGTAATAAAACAGAAAAGCTTTTTATATAAAACAGAATACTTTTATAAAGTTATTCTATAAATAGAATATATTATATTCTATTGTGCATAGTATTTTGCATAGTAAAATCTTTTTATATAAAACATAATACTTTTATAAAGTTATCTATTTTATTAGACAATAATTAGAATATATTATATTTTATTATGCATAATGTTTGCATAGTGCCTGCATAGTATTTGCAAAATAAAATCTTTTATAAAGTTATTCGTTTTATTATATTATAAATAGAATATATTATATTTTATTTAAAAAATTTTGCTTTAAATATGGACCGTCAAATTAAATTAAATCAATCTAGACCGTTCATGAGTTAGTTACTATGTAGTTCATTTTTCTATAAATAGAAGTTCATTCCTTCATTATTTCTTACGAATTCACTGAAACTCTTGAGAGAGAAACTATAGAGAGATTTCTTCTTCTATAATCTTGAGCGTATTTCTTTAGAGTTTAAGAAAGCTTTGAGTGTAGTGTAAGTTTTCTTCAAGTATATTCCCGCCCTACCAGTCGGAATACTTTTCTTTTTAAAGTAGGGGATATAATTATCGTACTCGTAAAGGATATTATTATTATTTATTATTCTGTTGGAATAACCTGTATACGCGGACTACCCTATACTTGGTGAAATTCTTCTGCTATTCCATTCTTTATTATTATGTTGGAATAACTTATTTCTGCGAAGTACCGCATACATGGTGAAATTCTTCTAATATTCCGTTCTTTATTATCGTGTCAAAATATCTTGTCTGTGCGTTTATGTCGGACCTGGTTCCATTATTTATTATTCTGTCGAAATATCATGTATGTGCATTTACGCCGGACCTGATTCCATTATTTATTATTCTGCTGGAAATAACTTGTCGGTGTAGTCTATCGCACGCATGGTGAATCATTCTGTTATTCCATTTTTTATTATTCTGTTGGAATAACCTGTCTATGTGGATTACCACATGCATGGTGAATGATCCATCGTATTCATGCGAATAGTATTTTCATTAAAAAGGGGTTTCTGCCAGGGGCAGATTCATAATTTTTCTGCCCCTCAAAAATTCTAAAAAAATTTAAAATGATAATTTAATGAGTTTTCTAAATTATGTCCAAAAATGGCGATTTTTGGATGTATAGATTAAGAGTTATGGATTTTATGGGAAAAGACTATTTTAAAAATAAACTCTTATAACTCCTTGTGGTTAACTCCAAAATTGGTGAAATTTTTATTGAGAGTACATGTATATAACAGGAGTATACCCTGTAAATTTTGAAATTTTTGGACAAAAGTACAATTTATGATAAATGTCTAAATATTCGGCAGTTTTATCCATATGAAAAATAGTAAATAAATTTTAAAAATTTTGAGAAAAATATATTTTTAAGATGGGACTATATTCTACTAAATTCCATAAAAGAAATATTTTTGGGACTGATTTGGTATTTTTCATAAAAATGAACTAGTTATGGGTAAATGAATTAAATATGTTATGTGAAGTAATAAAATTGGAAAATAGAATTTTATGGCTTGAGAATCCTATATCTGGTATATGCAGATTTTGATGAGGGATTTGATCATTGATTAAGAAATCTTATGAGTATGGCATTTTTGAGTGATTAAATGCATTATTTGATAAAATATAAACAATTGAAATAAATTATTTATAAGTTTAAGAAATGATTAAAATATTGTTATAATATTAATTGTAAGACCCCAACTTTTATAAATAAAGATGAATTTTCTATAAATATTATTTTTGAATATTATGGAGTAAAATTGATATAATAGTTGTGGGTAATATTTATAAATTTTGCAAAGTAAGCAAGTTGTTATAAAATATTCGTTTGGTCGGGAAATATTCTTTTTATCGGGGAATATTTGTACGACGGCTCAATCATTGGTGGACCCCACAACGGAAGTATTTTCGTAGTTAGAAAACGATAAAATTATCTTTCTATAAAAATAACGGCGGATGTGTTACTGTTAAAACTGTTGAACTACCCGGTAGTAAAAGTACAGTAATATGCGTGGTTGCATAGTAGCACACAGTATTGATTATTGATGTTTACGTAAGAAGTCACTCAGCTATACTCAATTATTGCTACAGTAATTGCTGCATCATAACTCTTATATTATTAATTCAATTATTGTCAAAGTATCATCTGTATAATATGTTATATTATTAAATCAATAATTGAGACGACAAGTTATAAATGATTAATAATTGTTGAAAGATTAAATATGTGTTGATTAAAAATAAAATGATTTGTGGTAATATTTATTCAATCCTTGATGTATATAAAGAGTCTGTTATGAGACGTTTGTGGTAAGTTTGGTTATTTTATGGGGGGCCCATATGTCATCATCTAAGAGTCTCTTCGTCAATAGTAATTACCTTCGTCAATAGTAATTATCTTCGTCAATAGTAATTACCTTCGTCAATAGTAATTATCTTCGTGAATAGTAATTACCTTCGTCAATAGTAATTACCTTTACCAGACGTCAAACCACTTGCCGTTTCATATTACAGGCGTCGAACCACTTGTCGTTTCACATTACAGGCGTCGAACCAGTTGTCGTTTCACATTACAGGCGTCGAACCAATTGTCGTTTCACATTACAGGCGTCAAACCAATTTTCTTTTCACATCACCAGTAGTCAAGCAACTTGCCTTTTCACATGGCAAGTGTTAAGCTAGAAATCTTCTATAAATAGAGACATAGTGTAAGACCCCGAAAATTTTTAAATAAAAAGGAATTTCCTTTATTTATTATTTTGAAATTGTAAGGGTTGATTTGATTAATGTGGATAGTTATGGGTAAAATGCGCAAATATTTCGAATAAGCAAGTGGTTATAAAATATTCATTGTTGTCGGAGAATATTCGTTTGGTCGTAGAATATTCTTGCTATCGGGGAATATTCGTACGACGGCGCAGTCTTTTGTGGGCCCCATAACGGAAAGCGATTGGATGAAGAAAACGACAAAAATAAGTTGTTTATAAATAACGGCGTAGTTGTTACCGTTTATACTGTTGGAATACCCGATGGATAAAGTAAAGTGATACGCGTTGTTGCACAGTAGCACACGGTATTGCACAGTATTTTTGAATTATTGATTCTTACGTAAGAAGGCACTACTCAATAATTGTTACAGTAATTACTGTTCAATATTTTATGTTATTGATTCAATAATTGCTGCATTGATATTTTATATTACTGTTGTTTCAATAATTGTCATTACACAGTATTTTCCATTATCGAAGCAATAATTCATATTATCTGAATAATATTATTTGATAACATTATTGGCAATGTCTAGAAAGTTCTGTCTAAGGAGAGGTTTGGTCACCTAATTGCGCGCCAGTAAGGAGAAATTCTTATTGGAAAGCCCCCTCTTTCCTGGGAACAGCCTGGTTGTCAGTATTGTGATTCTGTAATATTATTTGTGAATAATTAAATTATTGATTTATATGATGAGGAAAATATTGATTTTATGTGGATATAGATGGAGAAATTTTTTATTGTGACAATTGTTGAAAATTAATATTTTATCTTTTTCTGATAAAATAATTCATTTAAATATATTATTTTAATAATATATTAACGGTGATATTTTTATAATGAATGTGGGATATATGAGTATATGAGGAGGAAGAGTATTTTTGTGGCATTAAATGTTTAACACATATTTTGTGTTGGTGGACATAATTATTGACTGAAATTTGATTATAGCCTGTAAAATCGCCTGTTTGTGGATTTCGGTCAATTTCTGTTTGGAATTTGGAAAAATTTTCTTCTGCAAAGTTGTAGAGAATTGAATTTCCTATAAAAAGTCGCAAGATTCGAATTTTCTGGCAAAAGAGCTATTTATTATGAATTATTGAAGTTTCAAAGCTCTGAAATAATTGATTTTTGGAAGTTTAAAATATTTTTTTTAAGAAAAACATTTTTTTCATTTTTGAAAGTCATTTAACATGTGTGGCTGAAGCTTGGATCAGATTTGTGTGCGTAGAGAATTTTGATTATATATATTATTATTATATTAAATTTTCTGCTTTGGTGTTCTAAGCAATTTTCTATAAATAGGTGCTTAGGTTAGAATTGAAAATCACACCAGAAACTGACGTTTTCTCTCTCTATATTATCGAGCGTATTCTTGTGAGTATTTTGAGTATACTTTGAGTATTGCTATACGGTGCAAGTTCAAGTCATAGCTTATATCCGGTGTTTCAACTAGAAGTACTGTCTTTCGAGGTAAAGGATGTTATTTTTCTTCTCAAATGATATTATTTCTTCAATATCATTATGCTGAAATATTGGTTGGAACTTTTTATCAAATTTGGAACTTTTTCATGTCGGGGTTACTATTCACGAGTTACTATTCATGAGTTACTATTCACGAGTTACTATTCACGAGTACTATTCACGAAGCGTGATGATATTTTTTTGTGAAATTTCTATCTTTTGGTGTCGGAGTTACTATTCACGTATACGGCACTATTCACGTATACGACACTATTCACGAATACGACACTATTCACCGAAAAATAAAATTTTTTCTTTTTGTCCAAAATATCTATTCTAAATACTAGCTTTGATTGTATCCATGTTTTGATCATTCTTGAATTTTACTTCAATATGATTATTTATAAAGTATTTTTGAACTCGAATTGTTTAGAGTACGAATCCTTAATACTTGTTATTTTGTTTCACTGGATTCGTTTCCTTTAAAATATTTTTCATCATCCTCAGTCCTAAATGATGGTGTTACTGAATATCTTTGGCCTGTAGTGCAAAGATGGTTGATTTTATTATGAATATCTTTGGCCGTAGTGCAAAGATGTACAGGTGTTGAGATGAACATGAACAATTGATGAATATCTTTGGCCCGTAGTGCAAAGATGAACAGGTGTTTAGATGAACATGACCAACTGATGAATATCTTTGGCCTGTAGTGCAAAGATGAATATTTGATTTGATTTGAGATATATATTGATTGATGTTACAGGGATAAAATATTGATGATGGACTTTTAAATTCATAGATGTTAGTAGATTTTATTCTCTACTTAACTCTTCTAATGAATTGTTGTTTTCGCTGCAGTTGTTAATCTAAAACTTGTTGTCTATTGTATTCTATCAGATTTTTCCTTGTTGAAGACTAATGATAATTTGTTGTACATTATCTTAGTCATAATATTCTTTACTGGGCTAGTTGAGCTCACCTTTTTTCTTGTTGTTCTATTTTTTCTTCTCAGGAGACGAGAATGTAGCGAGTACGAGTCGGGGAATGTAATGATGGTTCTAGAGAGAGTTGTTTAGTAGTCCTCACCATTTTTGTAAAATAATGTATCAATAATTATGATGGGGATTTATTTGCATGTGGATATTGTCTAGATGATAATGTTTGTATTCAAACTCACAGCTTATGGGTGGTAAAAGTTGTAGTTATTTCTGTACCATGTGTATTTGGCGACTCAGAATGGGTTGGATGGAATGGAGCTATTTTGGGGTTGTCACACCTAGTGCTTCATTATTTTTCACGAATTCATTCAAGCTATAGAGAGAGAAAGTATAGAGAGAATAAGAGAGAAAGAATAAGAGTATTTTGTTACTACACTACAGTAGTATTCAATCTCCTACTAAAGTAAGGGGTGTTATTCTTTCTTATTCATGAAGAGAACTGCTGTTATTCTATTGCTTATTATTCTGTTGGAATAACCTGTACACGCGGTTTACCCTATACTTGATGACATTCTTCTATTACTCAGTTGGAACATCCTGTCTATGTTTTACACCGGACCTGGTTCCATCTTATTATTATTCTGTTGGAACATCCTGTCTGTGTGTTTTACACCGAACCTGGTTCCGTTTTTATTATTATTCTGTTGGAACATCCTGTCTGTGTGTTTTATGTCGGACCTGATTCCATTCTTTATTATTATGTTGGAATATCCTGTCTGTGCGTTTTACGCCAGACATGGTTCCGTTATTTATTATTTTGTTGGAATAACCTGCCTGTGCGGTCTATCGCATGCATGGTGATTTCGTTTGTTATTCCATTCTTTATTATACTCAGTTGGTTAAAATTTTGACTTCTATACTCTATGAAATTAGTGGAATATCTTTGATATTTGCGCTTCATCCAGTATCCTTTCATGGAAATATTCTTCTAAGTATTCTTGAATTTTACTCTACAAAGCAGTATCATGTTGACAGTGTGGATGTTATTGGTTCCTGGATAAATTAATTCTTGAACTTTTTTTATTGAATTCTTATATCATTGTCATCATCCTCATATTTATATTTTTTGAAAGTCATCTGTGGCCTGTAGTGCATAGATGGACTTGGTATGATTATGACCAGAGATTATTCGGTGTAATCATGACCGTAATGTTACAAATGATGTGGTAAAAACCCTCATTGGCCCGTAGTGCATTGATTGACAGTTGTTGGCATGATCATGACCATTAATGAATACAAAAATATTCTTGGCCCGTAGTGCATGGATAATTGTGGTCGTGATACTAAAGAATATCCTTGGCCGTAGTGCAGGGGTGATTCGATGATGTGGAATATTTATTAAGCTGAGTCTCAGCTATAACAGTGATGAAAAACCTTTTAAATCATAAAGGATAGTAGATTTTATTTTCTACTTGACTCTTTTAATGGATTGCTGGTTCCGCTACAGTTAAACTTGATGTTTATTGTATTTTATTAGTATAACTTTGTTGAAGGCTAATGATAATTTATTCTGCATTATCTTAGTCATAATATTTCTTACTGGGCTAGTTGAGCTCACCCTTTCTTTCACTGTTCTCTTCAGGAAATGAGAATATATAGCTGGGACGAGTCGGGGAACGGAGTAATGGTCCAGAGGATAGCATTAGTAGTCTTCACTATTCTGTGAAATAGTGTGATAATAATTGTAATGAGGACTCCTTTTGAGTTTGTATAATCTCTAGTAGACAATATTTGTATTCAAACTCACAGTTTATGTTTTGTCGTATTGTACACGACAGTTGTATTAGTAAGTTGTATTTGAATTTTGTACCATGTATCTGGCGACCCATGATGGGTGATGTATACCTAATTTTGGGGGCATCACATTAATGATATTAGATTATGAGATTATTAAGTGATTGATAACATTTGTTTATTATTGAACGATGGATAAATTGTATTATAAATGTTTAATATTTATCCTTTATCTCATTTGATTGATTCTTATATCATTGTTATCATCCTCATGCTTATATTGTGTTGAGAGTCATCTGTGACCTGTAGTGCATAGATGGACTTGGTATGATTATGACCAGGGATTATTCGGTATAATCATGACCGTAATGTTACAAATGATGTGGAAAAATTCCTCATTGGCCCGTAGTGCATTGATGGACAGTTTTTGGTATGATTATGGCTATGGATTCTCTTCGGCCAAGGGTGCAAAGATGAATTATTTTATGGCATGATCAGGATCGTTGATGAAAACACGATTATCTTTGGCTCGTAGTGCATGGATAATTCGTGGTTGTGATACTAATGAATATCCTTGGCCTGTAGTGCAGGGATGATTCGATGATGTGGATTAATTATTGAGCTGAGTCTTAGTGATGAAATATTAATTCATGGATGAGATAATAATGAATATCTTTGGCCGTAGTGCATGGATAATTCAGTGATATGGATTGATTATCGAGCTGAGTCTCAACGATGAAATATAAATTCATGGATGTGATATTAACGAATATCCTTGGTCGTAGTGCATGAGTGATTCGATGGTGCGGATTATTTATTAAGCTGAGTCTCAAGTGATAAAATATTTATTATACACTTTTAAATGCGTAGAAGATAGTAGATATCATGTTCTACTTGACTCTTCTAAAATACAGTTGTATGTCTTTGGCATGTAGTGCAAAGATGAATTGTTAATGAATATCTTTGGCCGTGGTACAAAGATAAATTTATTAGTATGATTATGAGAAGGAATTATGATTTGGTATAACCATGATTTTTGATGTTTCAGGTGAAGCTAGGTGATGAGAATTATCTTCGTCCTAGTTGCGAAGAGGAATTTAGAACAACAATTATGATTATGAGTTATTCATATGATTGTGGACATGAACTGTTGATTTATTTTACATGGATAAATCATTATTGGTGGACTTTAAACAAAGAGAAGATAATAGACCTTATGGTCTATTTGACTCTTCTAATGGATTGCTCGTTCCGCTGCAACTATGGTTGAAAAGTTTTATCATCTACCATATGTTCTAAATCTCTGATTTATTATTGATGAAAATTATTGATAATTTAATTATCTTTAGTCATGATATTCCTTTCTGGGCTAGTTGTGCTCACCCTTTCTGCTTCACAATTTCTTTCAGGTAATAAGAGTGTTGCCGTAAGAGTGTTGCTGGGTCGAGCGGGGATAACATGGGAATAGAACAGTGGTCTCTAGCTGTGGAGGTTCTCCTTAAACAGTATAGAAAAGTGTGTTGTATTTTATACAATATTTAGTAGTTATATTTGGTGAATCAAATAGGGTGAGGTGAACCCAACTTTGGAAGGGTGTTTTGCCACTATCATACAAGATGTCTAATGACATACAGCCCCGTGTTATCATAATACAGGGTTGTGCGCATCCAGTTGCTGAGTATATTTACGGGCACTACCTATATGATATTGGAGTTGATTTAAAATATAATATTCACTTGGAGATAGTGGAGATAGTTATATGTCAAGAGAAGACTCACAATTGGAAAGAAGATGATAGTAATCTTCTCGTTTTTCTTTAGGGTCTATTGGGTCAACCAAGGATAATTATGTGGCCATATGATATCTATTATAACCTAGACGCATGGCCTCCCATGTACGAAGGTTTCCTTGAGAACTTTCCAAAGATTTTAGTTTCTAAAATAGTCTTTGACTATACTTTTATGTAAAGTACCATTGTGAGCTGTGGTCGAGGCACCATGAGAGTTACATATATTTGTATTAAAACTCACAGTTAACTGTGGTCATATTCTATACGACAGCTCAACAGTTGTATAAATGAAGTTGTATTTAAATTTTGTACCAAGTATTTGGCGACTCAGAATAGGTGATGTATACCAATTTTGGGGGCATCACAAATACAAAATTCGATTTCACGCTCTAGGGGTAGGCTAAGAAGTCTTCAAGAATACGTCAGGAAATTTATTAACGATAGAAATATCATTTAAAACTGTGACTCTCATCCAAGACTTGGATAACACATGTAATGAAGGTTTCTCTTAACGGAGTTTCAACCGATAAGTCTAATTTCTCTGGAGTCAAATTTAAACGTTGAGCGCAAGCAAGAGAGATAAAAGAATGGGTAGAACCGAAATCTAACAAGGTATAGACTTCACAAAAATTTATAATTAACTAATCCGTGCTAATTTCGTTCGGGTTACTCGCTTTTTGAGAAGTCACGAAAAACGCTCTTCCTGAAACCACCGAGTTTGTTTTGTCCGTATCTGCCTTTGGTACCACTGTCCCAACTGGACTTGACTTTGGTTCACGATAAAATCGGGCTAGGTGACATTCTCTTCTTGACATTTCCACTTCTATTATCTTCGCCATGATTACCACCGAAGTGGTTACCATTCTTGGTATGATTATTTACCCCACGATGGTTATCATTGTTGCCACCGGTACAATTATTATCGTGTTGTTGGTCGTTACCTTTTGGTTTAGCTGACTCAACGGTTTCATGTGCTTCATTGCTTATCTCAATATTTTTAAATGTCATTTTCAAACACTGCCACAAAACAAGGGTTAATTGACATGTCACATATTATCCATATACTCTGACTGACCAATTAAATACCAAATAAACTTAGGTAGGTCATACTAGCGAAAGAATTCCTCGTCTCTCCCCTCCTAGTTCTTATCTCACATCTCAGCCAGTGATCATATCCCTAAGCTCTGATACCAACTGTGATGCCCCCAAAATAGGTATACATCACCTATTCTGAGTAGTCAAATACATGGTACAGAATACAAATACAAACTAATTATACAACAATCGTGTAAAATACGACAAAACATATGTTGTGAGTTTTAATACAAATATTGTCATCTAGACAATATCCACACTAAATGGAGTCCTCATTACATTTATTATTATACTATTTCACAGAATAGTGAGGACTACTAATGCACCATCTAGGACTATCACTCTCTTTCCCCCGACTATTCATTGCTACGTTCTCATTTCCTGAAGATAACAATGAAAGCAAAAGGGTGAGCTCAACTAGCCCAGTAAGAAATATTATGACTAAGATAATGCAGAATAAATTATCGTTAGCCTTCAACAGTGTTAAACTGATACAATATAACAAACATCACGTTTAACTGCAGCGGAACAAGCAATCCATTAAAAGAGTCAAGTAGAGAATAAAATATACTATATTCTATGATTTAAAAGGTTTTTCATTACTTTTATCGCTGAGACTCAGCTTAATAAATAATCTACATCATCAAATCATCCCTGCACTACAGGCCAAGGATATTCTTTAGTATCACGACCACGAATTATTCATGCACTACGGGCCAAAGATAATCGTGTTTTCATCAACGGTCCTGATCATGCAATAAAATAATTCATCTTTGTACCCTTGGCCGAAGAGAATCCATAGCCATAATCATATCCAAAAACTGTCTATCAATGCACTATGGGCCAATGAGGACTTTTTTCACATCATTTATAACATTACGGTCATGATTATACCTAATAATCCCCATTCATAATTATACCAAGTCCATCTATGCACTACAACCCACAGATGACTTTTCAACATAATATAAACATGAGAATGATGAAAATGATATAAGAATTCAATAAAATAAGTTCAAGAATTAATTTATCCAAGAACCAATAACGTCCAAATTGTCAACATGATACTGCTTTATGGAATAAAAATTCAAGAATGCTCAGAAGAATATTTCCATGAAAAGATACTGGATGAAACGCAAATATCAAGGATATTCCACTAATTTCATGGAGTATAGAAACTAAAACTTTAAGCAACTGAGTATAATAGAATATATGAAATTGCAAATGGATTTTCGTCGCCATACGGTAATCCACTTAGACAGATCATTTCCACAATTTAATAAGGAATGATTACAAAGGATCATTCACCATGCATGTGGTAATCCACATAGACAGGTTATTCCAATAGAATAATAAAGAATGGAATAACAGAAGAATTCACCATGCGTGCGATAGACTACACATACAGGTTATTCCCAACAGAATAATAAATAATGGAACCATGTCCGGCGTAAACGCACATACATGATATTCTGACAGAATAATAAATAATAGAACCAGGTCCGGCGTAAACGCACAGACAGGATACTCCGACAGTATAATAAAGAACAGAATATTAGATGAATTTCACCATGTATGCAGTACTTCGCATAAACAGGTTATTCCAACAGATTAATAAGAATGGAATAACAACAGAATTCACCAGGCATGCGATAGACCGCACAGACAGGTTATTTCAACAGAATAATAAACAACGGAACCAGGTCATTCGTAACCGCACAGACAGGATGCTCCAACAGAATAATAAAAAATGGAAGAACAGAAGACTTTCACCATGTATGCAGTACTTTGCATAGACAGATTATTCCAATATAATAATAAAGAATGGAATAACAGAAGAATTTCACCAAGTATAGGGTATCCCGCTTATACAGGTTATTCCAACAGAATAATAAAGAATGGAATAACAAAAGTTCTCTTCACGAATAAGAAAGAAAAAATACCCTTTTACGAGTACAACAAATAATATCCCTTACCTTTGAAAGAAGAGTATTTCGACTTGTAGGGCGAGGATATACTCGAAGAAAACTTGCACTACGCTCAAAGATTTCTTAAACTCTAAAGAAATACGCTCAAGATTATAGAAGAAGAACTCTCTTTATAGTTTCTCTCTCTAGAGTTTCAGTGAATTCGTAAGAAATAATGAAGGAATAAGCTTCTATTTATAGAAGAATGGACTGCATAGTAACTAATTCATGAACGGTTTAGATTGATTTACTTTTAATCGGACGGTCCATATTTAAAGCAAAATCTTTTAAATAAAATATAATATATTCTATTTATGATCTAATAAAACAAATAACTTTATAAAAGTATTCTGTTTTACATAAAAAGATTTTACTATGCAAAACACTATACAACACTATGCATAATAAAAAATTATATATTCTATTTATAGAATAACTTTATAAAAATATTCTGTTTTATATAAAAAGATTTTACTATGCAAAACACTAATCATAATAGAATATAATATATTCTATTTTTAGAATAACTTTATAAAAGTATTCTGTTTTATATAAACAGCTTTTCTGTTTTATTACATTAATAATACTAATAAAACAAAATTGAGTGACTTCTCACGTAAGCATCTATAATCAATACCGTGTGCTACTAGGCAACCACTCGTATTACTGTACTTTTAACACCGAGTGTTTCAACAGTTTACGGTACAATTTTTGCCTGTTATTTTCATAAAAATATTTTTGTCGTTTTCTCAATCCGATAATAATTCCGTTGCAGGGTCCACCAATGATTTTGCCGTTGTACGAATATTCCTTGTTAAAACAAATATTTCCCGACCAATCGAATATTATATAACAACTTGCATACTTTGCAAAATTTATTAATACTACCCAAAACTATAACATTATATCAAATCTACTCCATAATATTAAAAAATTATTTCGAGAAAATTAAATCTTTATTCATAAAATTTGGGGACTCACAACAAACGTTTGCCACGAGTACTATTCAGCAACCGAGTTAATCATCGTTGATCTATATAATTAAAGGCTGAGATTAATTTAAAAAAGACCCTGCCGCTACAAGCGGTAGTGGCAGTCATTTAATGCCAACAATCATGTTAAATTACCTCCATGCCCTGTCAATATTTCACCTACCTGCTGTGAGACCCCGAATTTTATGAAATAAAAGAATTCAAATTTTTTTTCTATTTTGGTAAATAGCACGGTATTGATTATTGATGCTTATATGATAAGTCACTCAGTTTTGTTTTATTGGTATTATTAATGTAATAAAATAGAAAAGCTTTTTATATAAAACAGAATACTTTTATAAAGTTATTCTATAAATAGAATATATTATATTCTATTGTGCATAGTATTTTGCATAGTAAAATCTTTTTATATAAAATTGAATACTTTTATAAAGTTATCTGGTTTATTAGACAATAATTAGAATATATTATATTTTATTATGCATAGTGCCTGCATAGTATTTGTATAGTAAAATCTTTTATAAAGTTATTCGATTTATTAGATTATAAATAGAATATATTATATTTTATTTAAAAAATTTTGCTTTAAATATGAACCGTCAGATTAAAGTAAATCAATCTGGACCGTTCATGAGTTAGTTACTATGCAGTCCTATTTTTCTATAAATAGAAGTTCATTCCTTCATTATTTCTTACGAATTCACTGAAACTCTAGAGAGATAAACTATAGAGAGAAAGAAGAAAAGTGTTCTGCTACTTCACTACTCATATATCCAGTACTCTTCTTTTTAATGTAGGGGATATAATTGTCGTACTCGTAAAGGATATTATTATTATTTATTATTCTGTTGGAATTGTAATATTCCAGATTTTTAAATGTAAGTTATAAATATTTATTGATTTATATAAATATTTATTGGACGTGTTTATTATTGAATAAGTAATTGTTCAATTTGATTGAGATTTTTAGTTAATTATTTATTTGTTAAATAATTAATGTGTTATGTGGATTGAGTTATATTATTAAGTGATTTATTTAATAAATTGTTATTACATAAAGTGTGACAAATAACTATGTGATAAAGAGTTATTAAAATAAATTAAAGTAAATTTTAATTTAGTTTTGCCAAACAAAGTTTAAGTATTAATCCTTTAATTTTAAATGGTTTGCCAAACAAAGCCTTATGACTTTTGGATTTCCTTTGAATTTAAATTATTAATTAAATAAATAAAAATATATAATATATATTATTTTTGGTAACTGCTAAATTAATACGATCATTAGTTGAGCGTCAGTTTTATACGTTTTAGTTTTAAAGGTAAGCGTTGGTTTTTAGTTAATATTACGTATATGCTATTTTGGTTTAAGCCTAATCAAAATTTGAAGTTTGTTTGAGATAGTTGAGAGAGAGACAGAGAGAGGAAAGCTCTGAGATTATCATTATCAGTGAACAACAAAGTTTTTTAAAATCAGCAAAAAGGTAGGTGCTTATAACCTTAATTTATGTGTATGTAATCATATATGTTTCACGCTATATACTTATAGTGAATTTGATAGTCTGTGTTCTTCAACTTTACTGTATATAAGTTTCTTTACAAAATTCTTGTAAACTATGTGTTGGTAATTGTTATACTAGCATATATATATATATATATATATTTGTATATAATTGTATGCTTAATATTTAAATATGATGGTATGCTAAATTACGTATTTAAGAAATTATTTTTTTTACAGTGGAAACATGTGAGTACGAACTTGAGTGTATAATTTATCAAAGGTTATATATATATATATATATATATATATATATTTGTATGCTAACTAAGAAATGAGACTATACATGTTAATTGGGATATATATTGGTATACTTGTATGTCAAAGGAATCAAAATTTGGTTGATAACAGTGTAAATTACGTTCACTGTAAATTGATATTTCATTAATGGAGTTTAATTTTTAAAACACAGAGTTTTCAAAGAATTAGTCTATGATATTGTTAATTAGTGGTTGGTAATTGGTATATGGATGATTGTTGGCAATTATGTGTAATTTATATTAGTTATACTTGTTGTTTTGGGTGAATCATTGTTAAGATTTAAGACAGTAGCTTTGGCTCTATTTTTCACTCTGGTTTCTGTGAGTTTCAGCGCCCCAGCGTCAAAATTCACGCTCCAACGTCAAGTTTCGCGCCTTAGCGCCAAACTCAGCGCCCCAGCCAGACTTCGCGCCGCAGCGCCGAAGTCAGCGCCGGAGCGCCGGACTTCGCGCCGCAGCGCCGAGTCCCTGACTGATGTAGAGATATAGTATGTGTTACTGACTGATTATGTCATGTTAACATATGTATATAGGATAATTGTGGTTTGGATTATAACGGTTTAATCTACGCACAAGGCAAGATTCTAAATCCCTATCTTTTTACATTGAGCAAATTTTCTAATCCTAAAGCTTCGTTATGCAAATTTCATATGCTATACTTTATTGAGTAAAGTATTTCCATTAAGCAACTTCATTGTATCCAGTTATTCATGATGATACAAGCTTCCCATCTCCACACTTTTGTTGAGATATTTATTATGATTATGCAAGTTTTTCCTAACTCTAAACTTGTTATATTAGCATGCAAGTACCTTTATTCTGTTGACTCAGTTTATCGTTCCAATTATTGTTGTTATGCATGCTTGATATTAAATTCTAAGTTGTAACCTTAGCTTAATGTTGTTCAAAGCAAGGTATGATAGATTATTCAATTATTAGGCTATTAGATTATTCCTAAAGCATGAACTTAGAACGAAATGTTTATTCAGTATGATCATTCAATAACATAGTGTTATTATCTTTATTCAACTAATCCTCAGTTGATGTTCGTTGAACTCCAAATTACCTTGAAGTGTATCCAAACCAAACTATCTTTGGGGCGGACTTGTACTCAAAATACTGAGATGAACAACCCTATTTATAGGGGTTACACTTAGTTTTGTACTTTGCGCTGAAATGTTTGTATACAATACATATACGAAGGGTCGATCCCCCTAAGTACCTTAAAGTCATTATGGTCGTATGACCGTAAAAGTGTAAGTTGAAAGATTTCTTATAACTGTGGACAAGGTTCGTGGTCATTAGACCCTCAGTGACTGTTTAAAATATTAATAGAACTCATTGTTCATTTCTATTGAGCCCCTGAATGGGCAGAGAATGTAAAAGTTATTCATTGTTATTTCAAGTTAGCCTTGTTTGCTCACTCTTGCCTGTAAAATCCTTTCAGCTAAAGATGGAAAGGGTGGCGTACCTAGCACCAGTAAAGGAAAGGGAAAGATGAACAAGTACTGAAGACTTGTAATAGTTTTGATAGTTTTATTATCAGACTTTGGCTTAAAGATTGTAATGAAGTTTATTTAAATTTTCCGCATGAATGATTGTTTGTAAAGGTTAGATAACCTGAGAATATTATTTTATGTAATTCCTGTATGAGCAGGTTTATTATTCAATTTTATTTATGACTGGGTAGTTATAAATGAATATTTTAATTACGTGAACACCAAATCTTGAAGTAATGAAGTACTGAGACTTGGGGGTGTCACAGGAATAACCTGTATACGCGGACTACCCTATACTTTGTGAAATTCTTCTGTTATTCCATTCTTTATTATTATGTTGGAATAACCTGTTTATATGAAGTACCGCATACATGGTGAAATTCTTCTAATATTATGTTCTTTATTATCCTGTCGGAATATCCTGTCTGTGCGTTTATGCCGGACCTGGTTTCATTATTTATTATTCTGTCAGAATATCTTGTCTGTGCGTTTACGCTGGAACTGGTTCCATTATTTATTATTCTGTCGGAATATCCTGTCTGTGCGTTTACGCCGGACCTGATTCCATTATTTATTATTCTGTTGGGAATAACATGTCGGTACAGTCTATCGCACGCATGGTGAATCCTTCTGTTATTCCATTCTTTATTATTCTGTTGGAATAACCTGTCTATGTGGATTACCACATGCATGGTGAATGATCATTCGTATTCATACGAATAATATTTTCATTAAAAAGGGGTTTCTGCCAAGGGTAGATTCATAATTTTTCTGACCCTCAAAAATTTTGGAAAAATTTGAATTGATAATTTGATGAGTTTTCTAGATTGTGTCCAAAAATGACGATTTTTGGATGTATAGATTAAGAGTTATGAATTTTATGGGAAAAGACTATTTTAAAAGTAAACCCTTATAACTCCTTGTGATTAACTCCAAAATTGGTGAAATTTTTATTGGGAGTACATGTATATAACAGAAGTATACCCTGTAAATTTTGAAATTTTTGGACAAAAGTACAATTTATGATAAATGTCTAAATATTCGACAATTTTAGCCATATGAAAAATAGTAAATGAATTTTAAAAATTCTGAGAAAAATATATGTTCAAGATGAGACTATATTCTGCTAAATCCCAGAAAAGAAATATTTTTGGGACTGATTTGCTATTTTCATGAAAATGAACTAGTTATGAGAAAATGAATTAAATATGTTATGTGACGTATTAAAATTGGAAAATAGATTTTATGACTTGAGAATCCTATATAGGGTATATGCATATTTTTTATGAGGGATTTGATCATGGATGATGAAATCTTATAAGAATGGCATTTTTGAATGATTAAATGCATTATTTGATAAGTGTAAACAATTGAAAAAATTATTTATAAGTTTAAGAAATGATTAAAATATTGTTATAATATTAATGATATTAGATTATGAGATTATTAAGTGATTGATAATGTCTGGATAAATTTAAAGTCTTTAATATTTATCATTGATTTAGTTTGATTAATGCTTATAATATTGTCATCATCCTCATATTTATATTATGTTGAAAGTCATCTGTGACCTGTAGTGCATAGATGAACTTGGTATGATTATGACCAGGGATTATTCAGTATAATCATGGCTGTAATATTGCAAATGATTTGGAAAAAGTCCTCATTGGCCGTAGTGCATTGATGGATAATTTTTGGTATGATTATGGCTATGGATTCTCTTCGGCCAAGGGTGCAAAGATGAATTGTTTTATGGCATGATCAGGACCGTTGATAAAAACACGATTATCTTTGGCCCGTAGTGCATGGATAATTTGCATTGGCCGTAGTGCATTGATGGATAATTTTTGGTATAATTATGACTA
Organism: Panax japonicus; assembly: GCA_020205505.1. Classification (NCBI taxonomy): domain Eukaryota; kingdom Viridiplantae; phylum Streptophyta; class Magnoliopsida; order Apiales; family Araliaceae; genus Panax; species Panax japonicus. Next base: position 28,254,934 of record CM035094.1, on the reverse strand, counting down.
TGGATTCTCTTTGACCAAGGGTGCAAAGATGAATTGTTTTATGGAATGATCAGGACCGTTGATGAAAACACGATTATCTTTGGCCCGTAGTGCATGGATAATTCGTGGTCGTGATACTAAAGAATATCCTTAGCCTGTAGTGTAGGGATGATTCGATGATGTGGATTATTTATTGAGCTGAGTCTCAGCAATGAAATATTAATTCATGGATGTTATAATAATGAATATCTTTGGCTGTAGTGCAAAGATGATTTAATGATTACGAGCAAGAATTGTGATTTGGTATAACCATGACTTTTGATGGTTCAGGTGAAGACAGATGATGAAAATTATCTTCGTCCTGGGTGCGTAGAGGAATTTAGAATCACAATTGTGATTATGAGTTATTCACATGATCGTGAACGAGAATTGTTGATTGATGTTACAGGAATAAAATATTATTGGTGGACTTTTAACATAGAGAAGATAATAGACCTTATGGTCTATTTGACTCTTTTAATGGATTGCTCGTTTCGCTGCAACTATGGTTGAAAAGTTTTATTATCTACCATATGTTCTAAATTTCTGATTTATTATTGATGGAAGCTATTGATAATTTAATTATCTTTAGTCATGATATTCTTTATGGGGCTAGTTGTGCTCACTCTTTTGCTTCACAATTTCTTTCAGGTAATAAGAGTGTTGCCGGGTCGAGCGGGGATAATAGGAGAATAGAACAGTGGTCTCTAGCTGTGGAGGTTCTCCCTAAACAGTATAGAAAAGTGTATTGTATTCTATACAATATTTAGTAGTTATATTTGGTGAATCAAATAGGGTGAGGTGAACCCAACTTTGGAAGGTTGTTTTGTCACTATCATACAAGATGTCTAATGACATACAACCTCGTGTTATCATAAGACAGGGTTGTGCTCATCCACTTACTGAGTATATCTACGGGCACTACCTATATGATCTTGGAGTTTATTTAAAATATAATATTCACTTGGAGACAGTGGAGATAGTTATATGTCAAGAGAAGACTCACAATTAGAAAGAAGATGAAAGTAATCTTCTCATTTTTTTTTTGGGCTCTATTGGGTCAATCAAGGATAATTCTATGACCATATGATATCTATTATAACCTAGACGCATGGCCTCCTATGTACGAAGGTTTTCTTGAGCACTTCCCAAAGATTTTAATTTCTAAAACAGTTTTTGACTATACTTTTATGTAAAGTACCATTGTAAGGTTGTGGTCGAGGTACCATGAGAGTTACATACATTTGTATTAAAACTCACAGTTAACTGTGGTCGTATTCTATACGATAGCTCAACAGTTGTATAAATGAAGTTGTATTTGAATTTTATACCATGTATCTGGCGTCACACCTACCGCATGAGTTTGTCACGGCAGGGGTTAGAACATTTGAACATTTGCATCCCAAAATATGTTATTATTACTATATTTAGCATTATTATTATTTCATGTTTAAACATATTATTATTTTAAACATATTATCTACATATAATAATAATAATAATATTATTATATGTAGATAATATTATTATTTTAAAATAATAATATTATCTACATATAATAATAATAATATCTACATATAATAATAATAACAATAATAATAATAATATTATCTACATATAATAATAATAATAGTATTATCTACATAATATTATTAATACTATTATGTAGATAATATGGGATAAATAACGGTTTGGTCACTGTACTAGGGTCCGGTTTTCATTGTGGTTATCGAAACTTTTTTTTTATTACAATCGAATAAATGTACTCTCCAAAAATTATAAAATGATCATTCCGTTCGATTTCCGTCCAAAAATTTGACCAAAATACTGACTGTGCATATTGACCTGTTATTTTGGATGACGAGGCCCGTTTTGGAATATATATATATATATATATATATATATATATATATATATATATATATATTATTATGATAAAACTCATTTTTGGGACCTGGGTGTGGGACTCAGCTTCGGTCCCCAAAAAAAATTAGTGAGATACCGTAGAGGCTGTACATATATATAATTATTACATTTAATAATATCTTACTTTTAAATTATCATTATTATTATCATAAAATAGTATTAAATTTCATATATATATATATATATATATATTAGTATTATCATTATTATTATTTAAAATTTTAATTATTTAAAATTTAGTATTATTATTACAATAATAATTATTACAATTATTATTATTATTATAGTTATTATTATCTCATCTTCACATGCATATAAACGATGCTAGATGGTTTAAATATTAGTGTTACATAAATTTTATTATAATAGGTATTTGGTTTAGTGGTTTTTATTAGAATATAAGGTTTTAGTTTGGGGAGGTCTAGAGTTCAACACTTGTTAGCAACATTTTCTTTAAGAAAATTTTTAAGGCAAGCCTTCTACCCTCCACGTCAGCAAATAACGGGTCACGTAAGAAAAATTAACGGGTCAATATGCACAGTCGACATTTTCGTCAAATTTTTGGACGGAAATCAAACGGAATGACCATTTTGTAATTTTTGGAGAGTACAGTTATTCGATTGTAATAAAAAAAAAGTTTCGGTAACTGTGAGACCCCATATTTTATGAATAAAGATTTAATTTTCTCGAAATATTTTTTTGAATATTATGGTGTGGATTTGAGATAGTGTTATAGTTGTGGGTAGTATTTATAAATTTTACAAAGTATGCAAGTTGTCATATTATATTCGATTGGTCGGGGAATATTTTTTTTCAGGTAATATCCGTACGACGGTACAATCATTGGTGGACCCCACAACAGAATTATTGTCGGATTGAGAAAACGACAAAAATATTTTATGGAAATAACGGCGGATGTTTTACCGTTAACTGTTGAAACACCCGGTGTTAAAAGTACAGTAATACGTGTGGTTGCATAGTAACACACGGTATTGATTATTGATGCTTACGTGATAAGTCACTTAGTTTTATTTTATTGGTATTATTAATGTAATAAAACAGAATACTTTTATAAAGTTATTCTATAAATAAAATATATTATATTCAATTATGCATAGTGTTGCATAGTGTCTGTATAGTGTTTTGCATAGTAAAATCTTTTTATATAAAACAGAATAATTTTATAAAGTTATCTGTTTTATTAGACAATAATTAGAATATATTATACTTTATTATGCATAGTGTTTGCATAGTATTTGCATAGTAAAATCTTTTATAAAGTTATTTATTTTATTAGATTATAAATAGAATATATTATCTCTATTTTTTTGGCTTCTTGCTCCTTGGAGGATTTGCCTTTTCTTCTGCTCTCCTTTTTCTGCTGGCTTCATCTCTCTTAGCCAAATCTTCGAGCTCACTGGGACTTAATCTTGGATTGTGGTCGTGCCTGTTCATAAATGCCGGATCTCCAATTGGCATTCTTAGGCCTGTTGCGGTTACTCCTTGTGAGCTAGAAGCTGACCCTTAACTTCTTAAAGGTTGAGCCACTAAGACTTCCTGCTGATCTGATCGTTGAGTCTGCTGAGAGATATGCCTTGCAGGCGGATTCCTTGTTATTTGGAATCCGCGTCCCTTATGTCCTTGGTCTGCACGATCTCCTTCCCGATCTCCCTTGCCTCTTTTCTCCCCCTTTATGTCAGCATCAAGAGTTCGAATGTCATCTGACAGACGAGCAACTCCTTGGACAAGTTCGTTTAGCTGACTTTTGGTCTGAGCAATGTCTTCTCTATTTTCTTCAATGAGAACTTCAGACCTTGCTTCTCTTTGTTGAAGGATGGATAGAATATTGTCTGTTTGTTGGCCGCTGCTGACATAGAATTGTTGAAACTCTTTGACAGCAGTCTGAAGATTTTGAATGCTCTGCAACATCTGTTTGTTCTGAGATTCTTGATTTTGCTGTAAGATTAAGACAGCATCCCTGTGTCTTTTGGCTGCATGGAAGTGAATGTCATCCCTGTCCTTTATGCTTTGAAGCATTTCTCTGATGATCTCTTTTAGTGTTTTGGACAATCCAGAGCTCAGAGATTGTGGAAGGGTGTTTGCAGCATTGATCATGGATGTCAGTCTCAGCTGAATCAGTTCAGAGTGATCGTCAAGACTCTCTTCTAGTTCCTTGATCACTTTCCTAGATATAGCTGATAGATTGTGGAAGGGTGTTTCCTTGATTTTTCTGAGAGAATCTCATCCATCTTGGGAAATCTTGAGGAAGAGGGTGGTGCATTGTTGAATTGTTCTTTTAGGGAGCAGAGAGCAAGTTCAAGATTAAAGCATTTATTTTTGGACGAGGAAGGGATGTCTGATGGAGGGGCTTGAGTTTGGATGGATGGGATAGGTGACTCTACGATTCCGATATTTGATTCTTCTAGAGGACTATAGCCTGGAATCGTAGAGCAGGGGATTTGTTGGAGCTGAGCAAAGTTGGCTTCTTCTGGTTCTTCAGTTACAGAATTTTGGGATTCTGTAACTGGAAACTGATTTATTGGGTTGAGAACCACTTCCAGCCATTTAGGAAATTCATAGAAATAACTAAATGAAGATGATGGCTGATGATTAACTCTAAAGCTTGTAGGGATACTCAATACCTCAGATTTGGCATTTGATGAGGAATGGTTTGTAATCAACTTTTTAGCAAAGATGACTTCCCTTGGAAATCCATGAGCCAGAACTGTTATTGCTGGATATTCCTTGAAGCTCCAGAACATGTGGTCCCATGATTTCATGATCTGAGCTTGATGGTATGCCATCATGGGTAGGTAAGAAAACATTTGGTTGTACAGATAGCTTCTGTATCCATCTTTACCGTACACCAGTTATTTCAAGCTCATCATCATCATCCTCTTTCTCTTCTTTGTTGTCTTCTGAAGAATCCATTATCTTAATGACCTTTGGCATTGGTTCATCTTTATCTTGAGCAAGGACTTCTTCTTTAGTCATTAGGATATTGTGAGGCTCCCCCTCAATATGATCATCTTCTTATAGAAACTCCCCCTCAGCTGGAACTTCTTCTTGAGCAGTAGGCTTCTCCCCCTCAGCTGGTGCATTCTTCTCTTCGGTTGCTTAGGGAAGTTCTACTTTTACAGCCATGCTCTTGGCTTCCTTCTTCAGAACTTTTTCATTTTCAAGAATAAACTTCTTGACTAGCTTTCTATTTGCTTTGCTGGTTTTTTCTTTGGTTGTTTTGCCACATTGACCGGCCACTGTCCTTGAAGCAGCTTCCTCCATTTTTGCCACACTTGGCCTGGTTTCAGAGAACAGCAGAGTCTCTACGATTGAAGACACTGTTGGTCTTTTGGACTTATGACCAGCCTTATTCTTCTTTAAGAGTTGTGAAATGGTGGCTTGATCCTCTTCAGCCTCTTCTTGCTGTTGTATGTTCCTCAGCCTCCTTAGAGTCTCTATGTCAGAGGACTCTACAGGCATGTTAGTTGCAGATCCTTGAGGCTCTTCGATTTGTGTTCCCTTCAGCTTTCTCTTGCCCTTGCTTTTCCTGACAAGAGCAGAGGGTTCTCCCTTATCTGCTTCTTCTTCTTCTTCTTCTTCAGCTTCATTGACAATAGCCATTCCTGCTTCCCCTTAATCCCCAGTTCTCCCACTGGACTCTGTCATCATTCTTGTATACTCAGTAGGGTTTCTTTCCCAGTTTTTAAACAACTGCTGTGTCATTCTTCGGTTTGGGTTGATGGCTTCTCCTTCATCATCCCCAATTTTATCACACACATCAGATTGCAGAATGATGCTAATAAATCTCCCATACAGCATCTTCTGAGTACTTTTTGATTTCTTCGAGCCTAAAATCCACTTGCCGATCCACTCAAGTAGTATGGCTCCATAATTTAGTTGAATTCCAAGAGTTATGGCAGTCATGAGTTTAAGTTGAACTTCATTAACAGAGTCATGACCTGAACTCTTACAGCAGATACACTTCCCAACAATATCAGCTAGAAATTCATACCTTTGAGGGAATTCCTTCTTTTTATAACCTTTTACAGAGGAGTTCTTTTTGTGATGCATTCTCTTCAATCCCTCTTCAAATCTTATGCTGTCGAGAAGTGAGTGCCCTGTATCCTTGAAACCTAGGGCCAGATTGAAGTTTTCTTCCCTTAGCGTCATTTCAACTCCTCTTACTCGTGTAGTGATGGTGTTGAGTTCGTACACTCCATTCTTGTAGAACTCCTTCACTAACTTGGGATAGATGAGGGTGTCGGTACTCAGCGCCTCTTCGAGACCTGCCTTCTTTAGTAGTGCTAAGGTCTTGTAAAACTTTGGTGGAGCATCCTTGAACTCATCGAAACAAAGTCTGTAGCCTGAGATTACATTTGAAACAACCATGATTCTGTGGTAGAGAAGTGGAATACGATTGAGCTTTCTCTTGAGTTAGGGTTTTGCTTTGAGAGAGAGAGAGATAATCTTTTGAACTTCAGATTTCAAAAATACGGTTCCAATTTGTACTTGTAGCTTCCCTCTCTCTTTTTGACTTAGTGGGACAGGTGTCGCCTTTTGCTTGGCTCTTCGTTTTTGATTTGCTTGAATGTACTGATTTGCCCTTTGAGTCTTCAGTGCTGAGATGTCCTTAGAATGACTACGATCGTAGAGGTAGTCTTCTGGTCGTTGAGTCTGTCTACCATTCTTAGAGTCTGTCCTACGATCGTCGAGTCTGTTTTACGATCGTCGAGTCCGTTCGACAGTCGTTGAGTCTGATCATCATTCGTAGAGTCTGTCCGGCATCGTTGAGTCTGATCATTATTCGTAGAGTCTGTCCTACGATCGTCGAGTCTGTCTTACGATCGTCGAGTCTATCCTTTCAACTCTACGGTCGTGGACTTTCCTTGATCATATCTATGATATTGAGTTTAGCCTTTGTACCTGTTATGGTTAGCACAGTCTAGAGCATATATTTCATGGTTGAAGATTAAGCATGCCTAGTTCACTTAATAACTTATTGAATATGGATTCATCTAGTGGTTTAGTAAAAACATCTGCAAGTTGATTTTCAGTAGGGATATATTGTAGTGATATAGTTCCATTTTGCACATGATCCCTAATGAAGTGATACCTTATTTCAATATGCTTGGTCCTAGAATGCATAACAGGATTATAAGTTATTGCTATGGCACTTGTGTTATCACAGTGTATAGGTATTGATTTGAAATCAGACCCATAGTCAGCTAGCTGGTTTCTCATCCATAGGATTTGAGCACAGCAGCTGCCAGCAGTAATATATTCAGCTTCTGCAGTCGAAGTGGACACTGAGTTTTGCTTTTTGCTGAACCAGGACACAAGCCTATTTCCTAGCAATTGACAGGTGCCACTGGTACTCTTTCTATCTATTTTACATCCTGCAAAATCAGCATCTGTGTATCCTGTTAGTTCAAATGAGGATTCCTTGGGATACCAAAGCCCCAAGTAAGGTGTGCCTTTGAGATACCTGAAGATCCTTTTTACAGCAGATAAATGAGACTCTTTAGGGTTAGCCTGAAATCTAACACATATGCATGTTGCGAACATTATGTCTGGTCTACTATCAGTTAGGTATAAAAGAGAACCTATCATACCTTTGTATTGAGTTATATCAATACCTTTACCATTCTCATCTTTTTCAAGCTTAGTTGCAGGAGCAATTGGTGTTTTCATGGGAGAAGCTGATTCCATGCCATACTTCTTTAACAAGTCTTTGATGTATTTGGCTTGATTTATGAATATTCCTTCATCAGTTTGCTTCAATTGTAGTCTAAGGAAGAAATTCAGCTCACCCATCATGCTCATTTCAAACTTGCTCTGCATTAGCTTAGAGAATCTCTTGCATAATTTTTCGTCAGTAGAACCAAAAATGATGTCATCAACATATATTTGAACTAGTAAGACTTTGTCTTTGTGCTTTCTAAGGAATAATGTGGTATCTACCCTACCTCTAGTGAACTCATTTTCTATTAAGAAGTTAGTTAGTGTTTCATACCATGCTCTAGGTGCTTGTTTAAGACCATATAAGGCTTTATCTAATCTATAGACATAATTGGAAAGAGATGGATTGATAAAACCTGGAGGTTGTTCGACATAGACTTCTTCTTGAAGCTCTCCGTTTAGAAATTTACTCTTGACATCCATCTGAAAGACTTTGAACTTCATGTGGGCAGCAAAGGCAAGAAAGATTCTGATGGCTTCTAGTCTGGCAACGGGTGCAAAAGTCTCATCATAGTCGATACCTTCTTCTTGAGAATAGCCCTTTGCCACTAATCTTGCCTTGTTCCTGGTAATGACCCCATCTTCATCCATTTTATTTCTGAAGACCCACTTAGTTCCTATCACTGGATGATCATTTGGTCTTGGCACCAATCTCCACACTTTGCTTCGTTCAAATTAGTTGAGTTCTTCTTGCATAGCTTCTATCCAACTGGAGTCTTCCATTGCATCCTCTATTTTTTTTGGCTTAATTTGTGACAGGAAGCTTAGATAGAAACATTCATTCTGAGTAGCAGATCTTGTTTTGATTCTAGCATTCGGATCTCCAATGATTAGATCCTGAGTGTGATCTCTTGCCCATCTGCTGCCAGTTAGAACATCTGTCCTGATGCCTTCATGTCTTAAGTCTTCAAGGTATATTTCTTCTTCTTGAAGTGGAGGTTCATTATCTTGGATGGTCCTCTCTACGATTGCATTATCATGCTCTACGATTTCTCTGTCTGGTACTACACTCGTAGTGTTGACCTCGACGACTTCAGTCGTAGTGTTCGCATCATTGGTCGTAGTGTCTTGAGGTACTGCTTTGTCTAAGTCAGTTTCATCAAAAATGACGTGTATTGAGACTTCGACATTAAACGTCTTTTTGTTGAACACTCTGTATGCCTTGCTGTCCGTGGTATACCCAAGGAAGATTCCTTCATCTGATTTTGGTTGAAATTTTGTCAGGTATTGTTTTCCATTGTTGAGAATATAGCATGCACATCCAAAGACATGGAAGTAGCTGACACTTGGCTTTCTTCCTTTCCATAGTTCGTAGGGCGTCTTCTTGATCGTAGAGTGAATTAGTGATCTGTTCTGAGTGTAGCATGCAATGTTGACTGCTTTTGCCCAAAAGTATTCAGGCAGACGGGCTGCTGCTAGTAAAGTTCTCCCAGCCTCTATCAGGGTTCTGTTCTTTCTTTCAGCGACTCCATTTTGTTGAGGAGTTCGTGGAGCTGAGAAGTTATGATTGATGCCATTGTCTGTGCAGAACTGATCCATTTCTGAGAAATCGAATTCTCTGCCATGATCACTCCTTATAGCCTTGTTTTTCTCTCCTTTCTCGTTCATCATCATTCTGAACATCTTGATTAATTCGGAGCTTGTCTCATCCTTTGAAGTTAGGAAGAATACCCATGTGAATCGAGTGTAGTCGTCAACTATAACTAGAGAGTATCTTTTTCCTCCGAGACTGGTTGTTGGGATTGGCCCAAAGAGATCCATGTGAAGCAACTGCAGGGGCTTGTCAATAGAGTTATCAGTCTTGCTTTTGAATAAGCTTCTGGTTTGTTTTCCAAACTGACAGGCATTACATGGCATTTCCTTCACAAAGTTGAACTTAGGAAGGCCAGCCACGAGATCTTTTGATGCCAGTTTGGACATGCTTTTAAAGTTGAGATGGGATAATCTTCGATGCCATAGCCAGCTCATCTCTTTAGAAGCTTTAGCTAGAAAACACATTATCTCGTCTAAGCTTAGTTGTCCAAGATTTACTGTGTAGACATTTCCTTCTCTTAGTTCCAGTTAGCTTTACTTCAGAAGTCTTCAAATATCTGACTTGACATTGATTATTGATGAATGTTACTTGATGTCCCTTGTCGCAGAGTTGACTAATGCTTAGAAGGTTGTGCTGCAGACCTTTCACATAGGCCACTTTACTGAATGATATCACACCATTTCCGGCTGAGCCATAGCCTCTTGTCTTGCCAGTACCATTATCTCCAAAGATGACTGAGGGACCCTCCTTTTCTACATAGTTGGATAGTAGAGCTTTGTTCCCTGTTATATGCCTCAAGCAACCACTGTCCAGATACCATGTTGAGGACGTGGAGCTCTTTTCCTGTCAAAACATTTGAACCTTCATTTTGGTACCCATATTTGCATGGGTCCTTCTTTATTAGTGCCTTTGGGGACCCAAATTTGTCTAATCTTGGGTCTCACATGCATGGAATTATAATAACACTTTGTGGCCCTATGACCATATTTATTGCATATGAAGCATCTATTATAATGCATGTCTGTGTGTGTGTGGTGATTCATCTTCCACTTGGACTTGTATGGTTCCTTAGTTAACCTTCTGTTAAACTGACTCTCTTTCTTCCACGTGTCCTTAGGTTTCATAAATAGTGATGAGTGTGCCTTACCTCTACTGTACCTTCCCAGTTGATTCGTAGAGTTGATTTTGTTTGACTCTACGATTCTTCGAGGTTGGTAAGTAGAGGTTGGGTTACTCTTTTCCTTGATGAAACCCAGATCAGCGTGAGATCCTTTACTTCTCTGAGTATAACTAGAGACAGTGGAACAAGGTTGAACTGGTTCTTCCAACTGTGAGGATTTCAAACAAGCAATGCCTCTACCAAAACTTGAGACATTACTGGTGCTCGTTTCCATTGTCTTTTCCATACTTAGCTCTGAGATGGATTCCCCAAAGCCTAAGCCCGTTCTGTCGAATGCGCTTTTCTGACTAGAGAGCAGACAATCCATGGAAGATGTGGATCTGTTCCATGCAGAGATAGTCTTCTCTAGATCCTCAATTTTAGAGGTTAGCATAGACTCTCTTTGAGCATGATGTGTGTTTGTCTGTTTCAAAGTTTCATTCTCAACTTCAAGCTTGGAGAGAAGATTAGTACTTAGAAGGGCTGTTTCAAGCTCTTCTTGAACTTTATTCTTCTCCTCTTGAAGAAGAGACTGATCTTTAGACAAGACTCTAAACCACTTCATGTATTGATGTAGATCAGTGGTTATGCCATGCAAAGCAGTTCTTAAGTCACTTATATCTACATCAGGAGAATTAAAATCAAATACCTCATCGATACTTACATCATGTATGTTTAGGCTTTGTTTGTCCTTTGCATGTTTGGCCATTAAGCACAGATTGGCTATATGTGGTTCTTCCTCATCTCCGGAGTCTGCATTTGAGTCGTTATCTGAATCACTCCACGATCCTCCGGCAACCAGGCCTTTGTCTCTTTTCTGAGGCCTCTTGGTTCCTTTGTATTCTTTCTTTGCCTTGGATTTCTTCTTTAGCTCTTCTTTGATAGGCTTGTCGCAGTTGGCAATGAAATGACCAGGTTTCTTGCAGTTGTAGCATAAATCATTTATTTGTTCCTGGCTGACGTAGTTACTGACTTTCCTTGGCTTGCCTATTCTGCCTTGTCGCATGAACCTTCTTAGTCTCTTTACCAGCATAGCAAAGTCATCATCATCGTCTTCATCATCATCATAGTCAATCTCAGTGATGACTTTTGATGCACCTTCATTTGCCTTGAGAGCAACACCCTTGTCTTTTCTTCTTCCTTCTGAAAGGGTTTCAGCACGTTGGGTTAGCTCCAGCTCGTATGTTAGGAGATTGCCATACAGTTGTTGAATTGTCATCTCATTAAGATTCTTTGACTCTCTTATTGCAGTGGTCTTTGCATCCCACTTGCTCGGTAGAGCTGTCATGAACTTTATAGTCAGATCTTTGTTAGGATAGATCTTTCCATATGCTCGTAGAGAGTTGAGCAGAATGTTGAATCTTTCATAAGTGGCAGTTACATTTTCGCCTTGCACATGAGCAAACATTTCGTACTGCTGTGTTAGAAGAGACTGTTTGTTCTCTCTAACTTCTTCAGTTCCTTCGTGCATGATCAGCAGTGCTTCCCAAACCTCCTTAGCTGTTTTGCTGTTTACAACATATTTCAAACATATCGTCCTCTAAGGATTGGAACATGATGTTCTTCGCCTTTTTGTCAAGTTGGACAGCTCTCTTCTCTGTGTCTGTCCATTCTTCTTTTACTTTTATTTGTACTCTGTTTGGATCGTCAATGGTTGGTTCAAGCTTTGTTGGTATATAGGGCCCATTAAGAACAGTCTCAAATTGATCTTCATCTATTGAGTCCATGTAAGCTTGCATCGTGACTTTCCAGTTCGCAAATTTATCCTTGTTGCACATTGGTGGCTTGCTGCCTCCCCCGGTCCTGGATTCGCTTGGTACGAGTGCCATTGGATCTACTAAAGCGTGTAAGCTGTAAAATAGAACCTGCTCTGATACCAATTGTTAGTCCCTAGTAGGCACAAGTTATCTAGAAGGGGGGGGTTGAATAGATATTTGAAAATCTTTTCGTTTTAACTTGTTCTTAGATAATTATTAAAACTTTGCGGAATTAATGTTTGTTTTAATCTTCTTTACCAAGCAATGGAGTTATGAGCGAGTAAGGCAGTTATGGCAGATATAGCAGTTATAGCAGTTATAGCATGAATGTAAACGACACAGTTGTTTTTAAGTGGTTCGGAGTACTCAAAGCTCCTAGTCCACTCTTCCACTCAACGAGTAGGATATCCACTAAAGATGTCTTATAAAATCTTCTGAATCACACAGATTCCTTCTAGACCAGCAGTCTAGGAACTTTTCTAGTTCACTTTTGAACTCTTCAAGTCCAGCAGACTTGGCTTTCTTACAGTTCACTACGAACTCTTCAAGTCCAGCAGACTTGGTATACTTCTTCAGTTGATTGATGATTGTTGTTGTTGCGTTCTGAAGGTTGCTACTCAGTTTGCTTTGTAAGCTCTAGTTCGTAATAGCTGAGTAGCTGAGCAAGCTTTTTAATATCTCAGATCGTAGAGTTGAGCCTTAGAGAGTTCTTCACGTTGAATGTTTATGCTTGCATTATTTTTTCTTTCATCTGTCTGATCTGTATATATGTGATGTTGAAAACTATCCGTTGGATCCATCCGTTGTGGCAGTTAAATGCATCTGAATTTTCTGTACTGTGATGGAGACATTTCTGCACATCTTCTAAATTCTGCATTCTGGACCACTGACACTGCAGGCTGCTTTTTCACCTACCACCTGAAAAGGTGTTTTGTCCCTTTCATCCATAGTACTATCCTTAGCTTCTTCAATACGCTTCTTTGTTGCATACTAAGGATATTTCATTTATTCTGGGACTGATGGGCACTGCAGCATCTAGGATCCATTGCTCGTATTGTTGAATTAACAACTCATGAGGCTTTAATGTTTTCTGACATGACAGATGTTGCTCTAAGTTTTGGATTGTTGTACTCTACGATTCAGATCGTGTTGTTGACTCTACGATCCCGAGAGCACACTATGATCTTTACTTGCTCGTGTTGTTGACTCTACGATCCCGAGAGCACACTACGATCTTTGACTCCTCACACTACGATCGTAGAGTTAGCTTGGTGAACGTTGAGTCCACTCTACGATCGCTGACTTTAGCTTGTTGTCTTCATCTGATCTTGTTCGACTACTGATCTCTGCATTTGTTCAGTGGACTCTACGATCGCAGAGTGTGGTCTACGATCCTTGTCTTTGACTTTGGCATCTCTAGACTCTACGACTCTGAGCGTACAGTGCATTTCATACTTAGCTTCGGCAGATTGTCGTTCGGCTTATAGGCAGGCTGTCTCTACAATTCAGAACATTACTTCCTCAGTACACTACGATCCCGAGGAGGCTCTTCTCGACACACTACGATCCTTCTTCGTTTCCCCTGGAAGTCTACGAACTCTGAGATCTCACTATCTTGCATACTCCTATTCTGCCTCGATAGCTCCCGAGTTGACTCTGACTCTCCCGGCAGACTACGACTTCTGGTGCAGTGCTCGACGATCAGACAAGCCTATCTATTACATCATAAGATCAACCTAACAGTTTTGATCTTTCTATCTATACATTCTAGAACAGAATGATACACGTTGAAAGCTTAGATCAGCCTAACAATCTTGATCTTTCCATCACTAAGTCCTTGTACATAAATTCAATTAAGGACCTTAAAATAATCACAAGCATATTAAAACATCAAATCATGCTATGCATTCTCCCAACACCCTATACTTGGTGAAATTCTTCTGTTATTCCATTCTTTATTATTCTGTTAGAATATCATGTCTGTGCGTATTACGCACCACCTGGTTCCGTCTTTATTATTTTGTTGGAACATCCTGTCGATGCGAATTTCGCCTGACCTGGTTCCGTTATTATTATTTTGTTGGAATAACCTGTCTATGCGAAGTACTGCATACTTGGTGATTTCTTTTGTTATTCCATTCTTTATTATACTCAGTTGATGAAAGTTTTGACTTCTATACTATATGAAATTAGTGAAATATTCTTGATATGTGCGCTTCATCCAGTATCTTTTCATGGAAATATTTTTCTGGGCATTCTTGAATTTTACTCTACAAAGCAGTATCATGTTGACAATTTGGACGTTATTAGTTCCTGGAGAAATTAATTCTTGAACTTGTTTTATTGAATTCTTATATCATTGTCATCATCCTCATGCTTATATTTTGTTGAAAGTCATCTGTGGCTTGTAGTGTATAGATGGACTTGGTATGATTATGACCAGGGATTATTCGGTGTAATCATGACCGTAATATTAAAAATGATGTGAAAAAGTCCTCATTGGCCCGTAGTGCATTGATGAACAATTTTTGGTATGATTATGGCTATGGATTCTCTTCGGCCAAGGGTGCAAATATGAATTGTTTTATGGCATGATCAGGATTGTTGATGAAAACATGATTATCTTTAGTCGTAGTACATGTAAAATTCGTGGTCGTGACACTAAAGAATGTCCTTGGTCGTAGTGCAGGGGTGATTCGATGATATGGATTATTTATTAAGCTGAGTCCCAGCGATAAAAGTGATAAAAAAACCTTTTAAATTATAAAAGATATTAGATTTAATTCTCTACTTGACTCTTTTAATGGATTGCTTGTTCCGCTGTAGTTAAACTTGATGTTTGTTATATTGTATCAGTTTAACACTGTTTAAGGCTAATGATAATTTATTCTACATTATCTTAGTCATAATATTTCCTACTGCGCTAGTTGAGCTCACCATTTCTTTCACTGTTCTCTTCAGGAAATGAAAATATAGTTGGGACGAGTCGGAGAACGGAGTGATGGTCCTAGATGGTGCATTAGTAGTCCTCACTATTCTGTGAAATAATGTGATAATAATTGTAATGAGGACTCCTTTTGAGTTTGTATACTCTCTAGTAGACAATATTTGTATCCAAACTCACAGTTTATGTTTTGTCGTATTGTACACGACAGTTGTATTATTAAGTTGTAATTAAATTCTGTAACATGTATCTGGCGACTCAAGATGGGTGATGTATACCTAATTTTGGGGGCGTCACAGTTGGTATCAAAGCTTAGGGATATGATCCCTAGATGAGATGTGAAACAAGAACTATGAGGGGAGAGACGGGAAATTCCTTCGCTAGTATAACCTACCTAAGTTTATATGTTATTTAATTGGTCGGTCAGAATATAGGGATAATATGTTACATAATAATTAACCTTTGTTTTGTGGCAGTATTTGAAAATGGCTTCTGAAAATGTTGAGATAAGCAATGGAGCACAGGAGACCGTTGATTCTCCACAAATCAATAATCAGGACAATGTGCAACAGGATGGCGATAATCCTCCTCTAAACAACAACACTAATCAATTTTGACGAAAGACGATACGTTTAAGAGTTTTTTAGAATTCATGCAACATCAGGCGAAGGCAGCTCTTGTTCATAATGCAGGAGGAAACAATGGCAACCCATGGTTGGTCACCGCTAAGCAATTCAAGGAGCTAGGACCACCAGAGTTTTTGGGAAAGCCAGAACCACTTAAGGCGAAGACATGGTTAAAGCAAATCACCAAGATATTTGATGTCTTGGGATGCTCCGAGGATCAAAAGGTTCCCTTTAAATTGCCACCTTTATGTTGCGTGAAGAGGTAGATCACTGGTGGGAATCTGTAAAACGTACCCAGCCTGACGCACTCAAGATGTCTTGGGAGAAGTTCCAAGAGCTGTTCAATGACAAGTACTTTCCCGAAAGCATTCGTCACATGAAGGAGGTGGAATTTATCAAGTTGGAGCAAAACAACATGACCGTGTCGCAGTACGAAGCAAAGTTTGTCGAGTTATCCGGTTTGCGTCCTACTTGGTGGATAATGAAGAGAGAATGACGCGTATATTTTTAAGAGGTTTGAAGCCGGAGATACGTCAACATCTTATTTCTCATAAACTATGTTTGTATTTAGATGTTGTAAATAGGGCTCAGTTAGTGGAGCGCAATAACGAGTCAACGCAACCAAAAGAGAGTATCCGACAAAATGATAATACCGGTGATAAAAACTATCAAAGCGGTGACAATAAGCATGGAGGGAATCAACATGCCAGAAATGGTAACCACTTCGGTGGTAATCATGGTCAAAATAATAAGAATGGACATTTCAAGAAGAGAAGGTTCAACAATGACGTGAAGACGTCGGCACCAGCACCCGTTTCAAAGGAAGAAGAACGACCACCGGTCGTATGTTTCAAATGCGGACAGGAGGGACACATCCGTCCAAATTGTACGCAGCAATCCAAAACGTGTTTTAATTGCGGAAGAGAAGGTCACCTAGCTCGATTTTGTCGTATGGTGAAGTCAAGTCTAGCTGGGATAGTGATGCCAAAGGATGTCCCGGACAAGCTAAAGCCGGTAGTTTAAGAGAGAGCGTTTTTTTTTTCGTGACAAGGAACCTGAATAAAATTATCACGGGTATGTTAGTCATAAACTCTTGTGAAGTCTATACCGTGTTAGATACTGATTATACTTACTCTTTTATTTCACCTAGTTGTGTTCAATGTTTGAAGTTAACTCCAGAGAAGTTAGACTTTGATATATCTGTTTAAACTCAGTTGGGAGAAACCTTCGTTACCTCCACTATTTATAAATCTTGTTCAAATCAACACTTTCACGTTACATGTCAATCTTATCTCTTTGAAAATACTTGCCTTTGATGCGATTTTAAGAATCGATTGGTTAACTACTCATCCTGCTTTTCATAAGGTTGTTAGCTTTCATACTCCTAACCAACCTGTTATGCGAATTCAAAGTAACCAAACCACTAAAGTCAATCATTGTCATATCAAGCCATAAATAAAGAGCCCCGATCCTTTCGTTGTTGACTTTCTTGTGTGGAATGCACCGAAGCCAGACTTTCTGTAGGCAATGTTGTGAATGACGGTGGCAAGTTGATAGGTATCAATGTGACGTGCTATCCAAGTCTTGGATGAGAGTCATAGTTTTGAATGATATTTCTATTGTTTATAAATTTCCTAACGTATTCTTGAAGACTTCTTAGCCTACCCCTAGTGCGTGAAATCGAATTTTGTATTGACCCCAGTACAAAATCTATTTCTAAAACCCTCAAATATTTTCTTCACCTAAAATGATCGTATAATGTGCGAATTTCGCCTTACCTGGTTCCGTTATTATTATTTTGTTGGAATAACCTGTCTATGCGAAGTATTGCATGCTTGGTGATTTCTTTTGTTATTCCATTCTTTATTATACTCAGTTGATGAAAGTTTTGACTTCTATACTCCATGAAATTAATGGAATATTCTTGATATTTGCGCTTCATCTAGTATCTTTTCATGGAAATATTCTTCTGGGCATTCTTGAATTTTACTCTACAAAGAAGTATCATGATGACAATTTGGACGTTATTAGTTCCTGGATAAATTAATTCTTGAACTTGTTTTATTGAATTCTTATATCATTGTCATCCTCCTCATGCTTATATTTTGTTGAAAGTCATCTGTGGCCTGTAGTGTATAGATGGACTTGGTATGATTATGACCATGGATTATTCGGTGTAATCATGACCGTAATGTTACAAATGATGTGGAAAAAGTCCTCATTGGCCCGTGCATTGATGGACAATTTTTGATATGATTATGGCTATGGATTCTCTTCGGCCAAGGGTGCAAAGATGAATTATTTTATGGCGTGATCAGGACCGTTGATGAAAACATGATTATCTTTAGCCGTAGTGCATGGATAATTCGTGGTCGTGATACTAAAGAATATTCTTGGCCGTAGTGCATGGGTGATTCGATGATGTGGATTATTTATTAAGCTGAGTCCCAGCGATAAAAGTGATGAAAAACCTTTTAAATCATAAAAGATAGTAGATTTTATTATCTACTTGACTCTTTTAATGGATTACTTGTTCCGCTGCAGTTAAACTTGATGTTTGTTATATTGTATCAATTTAACATTGTTTAAGGCTAATGATAATTTATTCTGCATTATTTTAGTCATAATATTTCTTACTGGGCTAGTTAAGATCACCCTTTCTTTCACTATTCTCTTCTGGAAATGAGAATATAGCTGGGACGAGTCGGGGAACGGAGTGATGGTCCTAGATGGTGCATTAATAGTCCTCACTATTCTGTGAAATAGTGTGATAATAATTGTAATGAGGACTCCTTTTGAATTTGTATACTCTCTAGTAGACAATATTTGTATTCAAACTCACAGTTTATGTTTTGTCGTATTGTACACGACAGTTGTATTATTAAGTTGTATTTGAATTTTGTACCATGTATCTAGAGACTCAAGATGGGTGATGTATACCTAATTTTGGGGGCCTCACAGTAACCACAATAAAAACCGGACCCAAGTACAGTGACCAAAACGTTATTTATCCCTAGATAATATTATTATTATTATATGTGGATATTATTATTATTATAATATTATTTTAAAATAATAATATTATCTACATATAATAATAATAATATTATTATTATATGTAGATAATATGTTTAAAATAATAATATGTTTAAACATGAAATAATAATAATGCTAAATATAATAATAATAATAACATATTTTTGGATGCAAATGTTCAAATGTTCTAACCCCTGCCGCCACAAGTTCATACGGCTGGATATTGGCAGGGGCATGGAGGTAATTTAACATGATTTTTGGCATTAAATGACTGTCGCTACAGCCTGTAGCTGCAGGACCTTTTTTAAATTAATCTCAGTCTTTCATTATGTAGATCAATGGTGATTAACTTGGTTGTTGAACAGTGCTCGTGGCAAACGTTTGCCACGGATGAATATTCATATATATATATATATATATATATATATATATATATATATATATATATATATATAGCTGGTAGTGATTATTTAATACTATTGGTAGAACTGAGGGGGGAAGAAATACTCAATTATTTATATAATAAAATGGTTTACTGATTCTTATGTATTTATATAAATAACAATTGAAATCCTTGTCATCATTTAGAAAAAATTGGCCAACTCCAATCATCTGACCTCAACTTGTAAAATATTTTCAATCTTTTATTGATAACATGAAAAATTATATGAACCTCAACTTCAAAATTGAATTTTCATTTTCATCATGTCGTTCTTATATCATCATCAACCATTCTTTACTTTATTTTTTTTGTAATTTACTCAACACCTTTTAAAATAATCTGATTTAAACCAGTGATTTAATTTGGTCCATTTTTTTTAATTATGCAAAATTGACTAATCAGCTGGCAAGCTCTGTCCTTATTCCTTTAGATGCCAAATATGATAGAAGACATCTTTATATATATATATATATATATATATATATATATATATATATATATAGAATAAGGATCAGGTCCGGACTCCCGGACGGGAGAAAATACGGACCTGATTTTTATTTTTATTATTTTTTTTTTGGTAGAATAACTAAAAAAAAATAAAAATTTATGGAACTGAAATTTTTCAATAATACAGTGTTTTGGGTGTGTTTTTAATACCTACACCAACCAATGTATGTACAGTCTGCCCAGACTGTACAGACATATTTTGTTATAGGCATCCAAATCACACCCAAAACACTGTATAATGTAAAAATTCCAATTCCATAAATTTTTATTTTTTTTTAGTTGTTTCAAAAAAAAAAAAGCAAAAAAAAAAGAAGTCCGAATTTTAACAAAATCCGGGACTCCGGACCTGATCCGGACTATATATATATATATATATATATATATATATACAATGGAAAACCTCTCCTTATCTGTCACCTTACTTTTTTTAAATATATTATTTGATTTGCACGTTATAATATACTCATTCTTTTTGACTTAATTAAAATTTATTTTTTACTTGAAAGCCTTGCTCAGCAGGAGAAGAGACATATGCACTGTTTGATTAGTATTGAATGATTGAATTGGTCAGTTATTCAGTGCGTTTGTATTAGAAAAAAAATCATCTGCTGAATCGGTCAGTAATGCAGACGATTTGAATTAAATGATTTAGTGTTTTTTTTGTTGAATGGACTGAATAGGCGGCTGAATGAAGTATTTTTTTTACAATATTAACTATTATATTAAGTAATATTAAATAAATTTACAATAATTTTGAATTTTTTTCAAAAAGATAAAATAATAAAAATATATTTAAGACATTTAAATTATTAAACAACTTTTTCATTAAGTATTTAGTTTCATTTAGCTCATTCAAATTCAGAATCATTTCATTCGATTTCATTCAATTTTTATCAAATAGCCTCAGTCTTGTGGCAAGGCGAAAAACTCCTCTTTATTAAAAAAAATTATGAATTTTCAAGTACAAATTAGTGATTACCTTTAACTTTTAGCTTCCATCTATCTCTACGGGTGTAAACGAATCGAGTCGAGTCGAATTTTGAGTTGATCACATTTGGTTCATTAAATTTATCGAGTATAAAATAATATTTGATTGAAACTCGTTTAGCTACTGAGTCGAGCACGATCTCGAATCTAGCCAGTTTGAACTTTTTGAACGAATATGATCCAAGTATCAATAGAAAATTATAATTTGATGAGGTTCGAGAAATTTATCGAATTTTAAATTTGCTCATATTTGAATAATTTATATTTTGAATCGAATTTAAATCGAATTTTTAGTTGAATGAATATGAATCAAGCCCGAACCGTTTGTTACAGCCTTGCCTATCTAATCAATTGCTTGCAGGTAAGGGTGTAAACGAGTCGAACCGGAACGAACAAAGAGCTACTCGAATTCGACTCGAGAAAAAAATTCGTACTCGAATTATATTTGAAAAATTCTACTCAAATTTGACTCGACTCGAATATTTATTACTCGAATTCGATCCGACTCGACTCGAATATTTATTCAAACTACTCGCGAGCTTCAAATTCAAGCTCGAATTCGAGTCTCCACATAATAACTAGTTTTATAATAAATATAATTATAAATTGAATTTGTTATTTTACTTTAAAATGAGAAAATATATTTATTATTACACTTTACAAATATAAAATCACAATTAAAATTAAAAACAAAACAAAATAATAACCAATTATCCTAATTTGATTTAAATTTATATATATTATAAGGGAATTTATCGAACATCTAATCGAATATGTATTAACCGAGTATGTATCGAATCACAATAAAAAATTCGAGTAGTTTGAATCTTAAACGAGTCGAGTATAACTTTGCTCAGATTCTACTCATATTTTTATTCGAACTATTTTTAATGCTCAGATTTAAATCATATTATTAACGAACTCACATTTTTTTCAAGTCCAGCCCAAACTCTTTTGATTGTTTACGGCCTTACTTACCGGTTACAAGCACGGTTGTGCCCAGAAGGTCTAATTGACTGGTAAATATTAGTGGTTTAAATTCTTTGATAATTTGCATTTAATATGAGAAATGATGTTCTAATAATAATTGCACAAACAGAAAATTTAATAATAATTTCACACAAAAAAGCCAAGGAAAAATAAAATAAAAGATTTTTTTCTTTGGATTTTTATTTCCTTATTATTGCAAAAGTATGAATATAATTTGCCTTGGATTTTTTTTCCTTATTATTGCAAAAGTATGAATATAATTTGATTACAAAGAGCCTAAACAGAATTTACAAAGCCAACCGTATGAACTGTATATCGGATGAGGCACAGACATGGTGGCGAATCCATTTGTATTTCCAGATTCTCTCTTCTCCGCCCTTCACGACCTTCATCATCAGTAGACCCTATACACTTTAACAGACTTTATTATCTCACCTTAATTCCCCATTTTAGATCTTCAGAAAAAACAGAGCTCAAATTAACTAATAATTAAGCCCGTTACAAAATTTCCCAGATAATCTTCTTCTTCTTCCTCCTCAAGAATCAAAGGAAAACGGAGGTTTTAATAGATCATAAGGAGCCCAAAGAACATCCAATGGGCAAGGCCGGTTCGTATCCAGTCTCACCCACGGCTTCCCTTTTCCACTCCAATGCAACAGGCTCACCGGACCCGGATGCAAATTCCGGCAAAGCCCACGAAAATTGTCCCCGCCTAGACCATGTTGATTCCATTTATGATCCACCGGAGCAATATTTCCGGCGAAGACGAGTAAAAACGGTGGCAAAGAACCCAATTCGTATATCCTCATTCGCTTATGTAATTCCATCCATTCTTCGATTTTTGTGGTGTAATCCCCAATTCTCCACCGGTCGAGATCAATTACCATTACTCCGGTGTTGAAATAGCAGGCCTTCCGATTGGCAAAGGTTAGGGAGAGAGATGGGTTTGACCAGAAAGTTGGAGTGAAATATGAAGAGAAATTTGCATTGCAGTATTCTGGAGCTGCTAATACTGAATCACCAACAAGTGGAGTATCTGCAAGTTTCTTAATATCATCAACTAATACTAAATCGGAATCGAGATAAACAATTTTTTGGATACATAATGGTAATATGTTTGGCAAGTAGCTGCGGGCGTAGTTTAATGGGCAGTCTAGGGCGGAGCGGATGGAGGTGGAGATGAGGCGGGCCACGGCGGAGTCGTCGAAATGGTAGACTCGGAATTTGAGGTAAGGAAATGAGGTGGCGATGGTGGCGCGTAGGAGTGACGCGTTGGCCGAGGCGGAGGCGACGAAGTGGAAGATGGTGTTTTGTGGGCAGGAGGAGTGTTGCAGGACGGAGAGAATTGCGGCCATTGAGCCACGGATGTACATGGCGTCAAGGGTCATCGCCACGTGGACGGCGTTGTCAGAGCATATATCATTTTCGTGTTGTTCGTCGGGATTTGTTCGTTGTTCGTTGTTGAGATTGGTGTCGACGATGATGGAGGGACAGTCCGGCGAGTTGTAGAATTTTGGGGCTTCTTTGAATTGGTTTAAAATTATAGTAGTGGTAGTGGTAGTAGTACTATGGGTTGGGGTGGTGAAAGAGAGGAAAAGAAAGAACGAAATGTAGAGGATGGGTGGGTTTGGCATTGTGAACTTGATTTGGAAATGGTGGGAAGGGAATGGGGTTTTAATGTAAAGGGTGTGGAGAGAGAGAGGGAGAGAGGAGTTTGATTGAGTTTGAAGTTTGGAGACACGGTTTGGAGAATTAAAAAAAAAAAAGAGAAGAGGTGAGGTGGGGTGGGGGAGGGGTGGAATTGCTGGCCAGGCTGCAGAACTTAAGTCGAGAATTTTCAAAGCAAATTTTGCTGGATTCATACCTCAACTAAATTAGTTCTAGAGGCACAATGTTTTACTAGGCTTTTCTTCCCATGGTAATTTGGAGTTAATTTGGGACCAATATAATATTTTCCTTCTAAAATACTACAAAAGAAGTAGGATTAGATTATGAAGTGTTTAGGTGGACAGAGGAGATTACGCGTATATATTCGGTTAATCATTCGCTCTTTAATTGTTGTTGTTGAGTTTACCACAGGAAAAACTCTCTTCAATTAAATAATTTTTTTACCAATCACAATATATTGAAACTAATTGGATAATTCAATATTTACCATCGACGAGAGCCTTATACGCCTTTTTATCAAGAATTCAATTCTCATCGAGTATCTGTTTATGTCTCATCATTTCGAGATCGATCTTTGATAACTTTGATAATAGTTGTTAAGGGATGATTAGGGAGCTCGTATACTCACGATCCTGATACACGTGTTTGAAACCCTAATCTATATATTATTAAGTTTGAAGTTCATTAGCATACATATATATATATATATATATATATATATTAATCTTTTATTTATTATTATTATTGTTGTTGTTGTACATCACGCTTAATAACCAAGAAGAAGAATTGTTGAAGCTTTAAGTTTCAGGAATTAATATAACGAAATTAATTCCTGAAAAATATACGTATATATATATACATGCATATCATATAGATAGAAGTTAAGATCAATGGTCTCGTCTTAATTTATTATATCTGATGGTGTAAATTTACACATTGATCACATGCAATTCAATTTCTATTTAATAATTTTGATATGCACCCGAATTAGGTTGTCCGCATTTGGAATTACATATATGTTTACATTTTGATAATGTATAAGTTGACGTATTTCATATTCGAAAACAATATCGTTACATGTTTGACAGTTTGAGGATCACCTCAGCAACTTAATTATGTATGGTTTTTATTTATTTATATCATCTGTTATTTATATCAGCAACTTAATTGTTGCACAATTGACTGCTCATATGACACTTTGGTATTCATAGTCTTCACAAAAAAATAAAAAATAAAGTATAAATTGTATCAAAAAAATATCGTTTTGAGCTTAAAACATAATAATTTGAGCTTTAACACTATATTAGACTTGGCCCAATTAAATCCTTGAAAATTTATTGAGTTTTGAAAATTACTTTTGTATACCTATATCATTATATATTTATATTTTTAATTTCATATATATATATATATATATATATATATATATAGAATGAGGATCCAGTCCGGACGCCCGGACTGGTCCTAAAATACGGACACAAAATTTTTTTTTTTTTTGCTTTTTTTTTTTTGAAACAACTAAAAAAAAAAAAAAAAAAATTTATGGAACTGAAATTTTTCCATAATACAATGTTTTGGGTGTGTTTTTAATACCTATACCAACCAATGTATGTACAGTCTGCCCAGACTGTACAGACATATTTCGTTATAGGCATCCAAATCACGCCCAAAACACTGTATTATGGAAAAATTTCAATTCCATAATTTTTTTTTAGTTGTTTCAAAAAAAAAAAGCAAAAAAAAAAAAAAAAAATCCGGATTTTGTTAAAATCCGGGAGTCCGGACCTGATCCGGACTCTATATATATATATATATATAGACGGTGCTTAACAGTTCCTACTGTCCATACTTGACTAAGAAGTTCAATGTAGATAGCCAAATTCTAGTACCTAACTAGGAATTAATCAGTTCGTCAGATCTATCTGAATTTTCAATATATACTCCATCCGTCTCATAATAAAAATTTTTATTATTATTTTGAGTAGTCCCATATTAAATATTTATTTTTTTTTAATAACCAAATTTTTATACATATTTTTCTATTATATTCGTAGCATTAAATATCTCATATTTTTTTTATTTTAATAATTTTCTCTCCATATTTAATGATATTATTTTAAATAATTTTATTATTTTATTCATCTTTTTAATATGCGTAAAAAATTAACCAAAATTTTTATCATTGACGGAGGAGGGAGTATGAAATATGGGTGCCTTCTCTTCTTCCACGTTGACCCATCACTATATATCGTGCACAAGTCCTCTAAAGAGGCTAGGAGAATTTAAAGTGAATATAAATGCTATACTAGTTATTAATTAGATAGTTATTGATGGATTTGACATTTCGGTATATATAAATAATGCAATGCATGTCACATTTTGTGCAATTTTCTATTAAATTATACCCTTTAATTATTTAGATCTATTAAATCATATCCTTTATTTAGGTGTTGTTTGTTTAGAAGAGTAAAGTCATAATATCATGTAGAGAAATCTGATCACCCTTTATTTAGGTGTTGTTTGTTAAAAGAAAATTGTTATATATGATTGAGAAGATAGCAAATATATATGGCATGTAATTAATTCCTAGTAATTATACCTTGGTGCATGACTTTTTTCTTTGTGCTAATTTCCGCAACACTCAAAAAATTGAACAATTGACCTGATGGAACCATGAGGCCAGAACCATGATACTGCTTGGTGGCTTTTGGCCAACATTAAGGGCAAACCCTAGCTATCAAACAAGATATAACTATTTAATTAACCATTCATGCATACTGAAAGAAGAAGATAAAGATGATGTTGTTCATGCATGTAACTATGTAAGTGGGAGTTTTTGTATTAATGTGATAATAGTAATATTATATATATATATATATATATATATATAAAGTCAGAATTAGAAAATAAAATTAAAGTCAGATTCTGGAAATTATGAATCGGATAAATCCGAGTCTTTTGAATTCACAAAGTCTCCTTAAAGCAAATTTATTCCCTCACTGATGTTAAGGATTAATTGAATAATTGTTTCTCAAGATAAAACGGATTTCCAGTTCTTAATTAGAAACACTTCAAAATTAAGAACACTTCGAATGCAATTCTATGTTATGTACTGAACATAATGAATAGTAATGATGCATGCATGAAGAAAAACTGGAAAAAACTTACTGCATAATGTTTTTGCAGAGAACGGGAATACTGCAACCAAGAGCAGAACGGAACGGGAAAAGTATATATTTGCAGATCGGGAAAATTTTTTATGCTTTTACTTAGCGCCCATATTGATTATTTATAGAAATAATTCCGCGGTTTATTACCGTTGGGCATAAAACCATTGGCAAAATTACGTAGTATCATGATAATCATTTAACAAAATCTAGTAAAACATTAAACAGATTTTGTCCAAAAAATATATATCACGACCCACCCGCCCGAGTCCGACCGGACGGCGGCGACGCGCGTGT
>CM035094.1:28180637-28223137 GCA_020205505.1 Panax japonicus | reverse complement strand
ATTCATAAAGAAAAAGAAGCTTCTAATCATTATAGAAAGGAAAACAATAAGAAGAAATTAGGATAGTACGTAGAAAAGAAGAATGCAAAAGTGAAATATAATCATCAAATAAAAGCTAAAGCCTAAAGCTATACATGAAAGATAAGCCATTTGCTGTATCTCACTAAAATTGGAACCAAACCAAACCAAACCAACCAACAAAGCCTAAAGGGGGCTCAGTTGCTGCTGGATGCCACCATATGAAAGCTCTGTGCACTGTTCCGTTGTTCCAATATGAGAGCTCTGTGCACTGTTCTAGCTCACCTTACATAATTTATCTCAAAACTCACCCCCATACAAATCATGTAAAAATATGAAAATATACAAATTTTCATATCCATTCGTCGACCACGACTTTATATTAATAATACATCTGTTAGAGAGATCAACTTCCGGCCTGCGTGTCGACATTGTATTGAACAATTGACCAAAGTTAACTTCATGCTAACCACTTTCCTGTTAACAATACCGGTTCAAAGAAGAATCAAACTCAGACGATACTAATCTTTGTTCACTTTTACCAAACTCAAAACACAATGAACTGCATGATAAAAGCAAATCAAATAACAGTCTCAATTCCTCCAACAATATCAGTTCAAACAAATGCATTCAATTTTTACAACCCCCCTACAACGTACCAAGTAAATTTTCGGAAGCTGGATTTCTTTGACCCAAGGACACTAGATTAATTATCATGCCAACAATTAAAAAGACAAAAAGAACCAATTAAATATATCCCCCAACTTGAGACGAACAAGCCATGTGCTGATAGCCAAGTCTCAAAGAATTTGAAGGACCACAACTAAACTTTGTGAAGAATTGGTGGGATCAAATCGATCACTTGGCACTGAAAAATCTTCATCAGGACCACTTTCATTAACACAAGATGGCAACCATATATCCATTAATTATCTTGCAACATTAACACTCAAAAGAGAGGGGGGGGGGGAATGAGTACAGAGCTGAATAGCTAGGCTTCTTAGTAAAAACCAGCAACAAAAGATGATACTAAATTCCTGCTGCAGTACTAGTAAGACAATAAGACTCGAAGGTCTTCAAAAATTTAGAAGTCTTCTCTTCATAAACACCCCAACTCATTAGGTGAAAAATTAGGTCCCCCGTTTGACTAATTAGGTCAAAACTCAAAACCAATAATCCATTTAGTTATTTCAAAGAGCACTGAAACTAAGGATAAACTAGGGCAATATATCTCTAGCAGAAACACATACCTCACACCAAGCATCATGTTAATGCCTCACAAGAGGAACCCCTAGAAATGCCTATTCACTCCTCAAACTACGGATGGTACTCAATTTGCGAGGAATCACTAAAACATTCTGTATGTTTGACTTCACTAACACCATACAAGAACTTGGCCTTCAGGATTAAACGTTCTACTCGATACCTGTTTGAAACTGAACCTTGTGTCAGGTCCTGAATTTAGATTTTCAGTTACAGACTAGTGTCATTCTATTTCTCATGAAAGAAAGAAAGAAAGAGGAAAAATTACTTCCACCGAGTAAAAGATATACAAGGACTTCATAGTACACTTGTCTTACCAAAAAAACACATTTTTTGTTACAAACCCATAATTCTGGCTCCATGCCCGTTCATGGCAGAAAGGAAATTTTCGCCAAGCAATTTGGAGTATTTGTTATATTTAACTCGAGAAGTAGGTTAAAGGAGTGAAACTTCATCCTAAAATTCATAAAAGTACGCCTAACATAACCATTTGTTCAGGGGCCTTGCTCTATCAGAACTCTTCTAAGCATCCATAACCTACAAAGGTCTTTCAAGTCATCCACCTCTCCTTTGAAGTCATCTCATCAAAATAAATATCAGCTAGTCTCGTGAAATCATCCTTAAAAGCTTTAAAAAAAATCTATAATCCCCGCGCCCTTCACATCCACAACCACAACATAAACAAATAAGGAGGGGTGAGGGTGAGGGTGAGGGTGAGGGGGAGGGGGAGGGGGAGGGGGAGGGGGAAGGGGAGGGGGGGAGAGAGAGACAGAGAGAAGAAAGTAGACTAAAAGAAGTAACATATATTGTAAAGAATGGTGAAGTACACATATAATAACACAAGGAATCCTATAAAGAATGGGACTGTACACATAAAATCAGACGAGAAATCTTATACAGAAGAAATAAAAAGAATTTAAAAGAAAATGAAGAATACAATTCCTAACCAAGAATCGGCCCAAAGAATCTTACATGTCAAAAAGAGCAATTGTTGCAGCAATATAGCTTCTACAAAGAAAGATTGTTTGTTTCCCCATAATAATTTTACAAACAACGATGAAACTTCATCTTCAAGCCATATTTATGATACAATGCCACCTACGATTTTTCTTGCAGATGGTGACCTTAAAATGAGATTGATTTCATGGTAGGTAAAAAATCTCGATCCCCAGCTAACATGCAAGCATCAGTCCCTAATAATTACCAGGAGACCTGGGTTCCTTTGAGAGGGCCACAAACTCGTCTCTGATTCATTTATGTATTGATGCAGGCCATGCACGTGTCTTTTGTCTAAGTTCTATCATGAAACTACCAGTAGAAGCAATTCAGGAAACTTAGATAATTATAACCACAAAGTGATAGATTCATTTTCGTCGTAAGAGACGAGATATCCTTGTATTTGCTCAACCTCCTCTTCAGAAAAAAACAAATAGCCTAATTATCACAAAGAAGTTTTCTGAATAGATTCATTATAGGACTGATAGATTCATTTTCTGAATGCTAGCAAATAGTTGCAAAAGATCCTATCTCACAACTAAGCAAACAATAAATATCAATCTCTAAAGAGTCTACCATTATACTCAGTTCAAGCTACTCGAGGAACTTCAGCTTTACATATGTGCAACACAATAAGGGTTTCAGAAAAAAGAAGTTTGTCGCATAGTTTTTGTATTAGATAAAACAAATTTATCAGCTTTGGTCTTCGTGATTAGAGAATTTAGAATTTCCAACAATCACCTACAAGGGGGAAAACACTGTAAAAATTGAAGAAATCCATGCTCAATATCAGGCTATTAGCAAATTCTGAATCAGATATAAGTCAGCACATATGAAATTGACATATATAGGAAGATTCTAGTATTTAGCAATCTATATAGGAAGCTTCTGCCAGTATCCATTGTGCTTCATTGAAAAACATTGTAAAAATTGAAGAAATCCATGCTCCATATCAGGCTATTTGCAAATTCTGAATCAGATATTAGTCAGCACTAGGAAGATTATCGATCTATATAGGAAGATTCTGCCAGTATACATTATGCTTCGTTACATTAATGTATGCCGATACATTATAATTTAACTAAAGAAAAGGTTAGACTTCACATTCTGCAGATACAAAAAAACAATTAAATATTACAATAACATGAAGCACAAAACTATGAATTTGCCTTCTTAAAGGAATTAAAGTCTGTTACTTTTAATCAAATTTAAGTAAAAACATATAAGAACAGGGAAAAAATTGATTTGGTGAAGTAAAACAGAAATTACATCTATGAGAAAAACAGAACTAGTGACCGACCGACCACCTACGGATCGATCGACCGATGAGAAAGTCAAAATCAGACGGTGAGAACAGACTAATTTTAATCTCTTCCTAAGAATCCGCAGTCGGGAATGTAAAGGATCTGGTAAAAAGTCTAATACGAAATTGTCTTGGCAAGCAAAAATATGACATAGTCCGGGAGGTATCGTTCAGAAATTAAGTGAAAATAAAATATAAAAGTACTAGCTGGGTCCCGTGCCTCCGGCACTGTATAGACAATATGATTTATCTCAAACTTTGAACGACCAAAATAATTTATTGAGTGAGCGAGAAATTTAAAGTCATTTGTATTTTATTAAATTATTATTAGATTATTAGATAGATATATGTATTTTATTAGATAGATGTATGAACGGTGAGATTTATCTCAAACTTTGGACGGCCCAGATGATTTATTAAGTAAGCGGAAAATTCAAAATTATTTGTATTTTATTAGATAGATTTGACTAAAATAAATTATAAATTAAAATAATATATAAATATTACTAAAATAAGAAGAAAAACAATATTTATATTTGGTCTAACTTATTTATTTTAAAATAATTTATAAGTTATTTTTTAATAAATCAAAATTTATTACTTATCAAAACTAACTTATAAGTTAAAAAACAAGTTTCTTTCAACAATAAAAAATCAACACCATATATACATGTATGTTAGAATGCAATCATGCATGCATGTGATTCCCTATGATGGGAACTTTTATTCCCCAACCCGTGAACTCCCCCTTCTCTATTTCTCCCGTGATTCCTCTTTCCTTCCTTCCCTTCTTCTGAGTTTTTTGCCTATAAAAGGAAATCCTACTGAATGAAATAAGAAGAAGAAAAACTTCTCTGAAGAATAATTCTCTGAAGAATTTCTCAACCCTCTTTTCTCTTGCTTATTCTCTCTAAATTTATACAGCAATTATAAGAGTATATTTATACACTTCGCTAAAAAGAGTCTCAGTCGTTTTCATATGGATAAAGCTCATCCTTTGACTACCCCGATGGTTGTTCGATCTTAAGAAGTTGATAAAGATCCATTTCGGCCTCTAGAAAGTGGGGAAGAAGTTCTTGGACCTGAAGTTCCATACCTAAGTGCAATAGGTGCTCTTGTGTATCTTGCAAACTGTACACGACCTGATATTACTTTTGCTGTTAACTTGTTAGCAAGATACAGTTCTTCTCCTACTAAGAGACATTGGGATGGGATCAAACACATTTTGAGATACTTTCGTGGAAGTATTGATCTTGGGTTATTTTATCCAAGAAATTCAACGTCACAATTGGTTGGGTATGCCGATGCAGGATATTTATCAGATCCACACAATGGAAGGTCACAAACAGGTTATGTATTTACATATTGTGACACGGCTATCTCCTGGAAATCCACAAAGCAAACCATGACAGCTACATCTTCAAATCACTCAAAGATTCTCGCTATACATGAAGCAAGCAGAGAGTGTGTTTGGTTGAGATCAATTATTCAGCATATTCAAAAGTCATGTGGATTACCATCAATCAAAGACATTCCTACAATTCTGTATAAGAATAACGCTGCATGCATTGCTCAACTTAGAGGAGGATACATCAAGGGAGATAGAACAAAGCACATTTCACCTAAATTCTTCTTCACACATGAGCTACAAAAGAAGGGTGATATAGATGTGCATCAAATTCGATCATGTGATAATCTAGCTGACTTATTCACAAAGTCGCTACCAAATGCAACGTTTGCAAAACTTCGGAAAAAGATTGGAATGTGTCGACTGAAAGATTTATGACAACATCTCATCAAGGAGTAATGA
The DNA here is from genome assembly GCA_020205505.1 of Panax japonicus. NCBI lineage: Eukaryota > Viridiplantae > Streptophyta > Magnoliopsida > Apiales > Araliaceae > Panax > Panax japonicus. The sequence continues at coordinate 28,217,747 of CM035094.1, read as the reverse complement.
AATTCTTTTGAGAGGAAACTGTACTCTTTTTCCTTAGTCACGGTTTTTATCCCAATGGGTTTTTTCTGACAAGGTTTTAACGAGACAGTCAATTAAGATATTTATGTAAAAGATATGTACTCTTTTTCCATTCGTTAAGTTTTTCTTACTGGATTTTCTTAACAAGGTTTTTAATGAGATATAATATTCTATCGTAGAGAATCAGGGAAAGTGTTAGAATGCAATCATGCATGCATGTGATTCCCTATGATGGGAACTTTTATTCCCCAACACGTGAACTCCCCCTTCTCTACTTCTCCCGTGATTCCCCTTTCCTTCCTTCCCTTCTTCTGAGTATTTTGCCTATAAAAGGAAATCCTAGAAGAAAAACTTCTCTGAAAAATAATTCTCTGAATAATTTCTGAACCCTCTTTTCTCTTGCTTATTCTCTCAAAATTTATGTAACAATTATAAGAGTATATTTATACACTTCGCTAAAATTTTATAACAATGTATAAGTAGATTGATGTGAAATATTTTTTTTCTTTTGAATATCTTAATCAAGCTATCTATATATTAATAGAAGTAAAATAAGTTATACCAATTGTTAACGCCAAGATCTTCTGCCACGTCCCAATCACGTAAGACGTCTTGATCCTGCACAGTAAACACGATAAACACCACAAGCTTGACGGCTGTTCCGTTGGGGGATAGCTCCGGCGTGAGAATTAGTATGTGTTCACAAGGTTAACAATGGAGGAATGTAATGTCTAGTGTCTAGAGATATGATAATGCTCGATCGTGTGTGTATGGGTGAGAGAAAATGAATATATTGAAAGGTATTAGAACGTACCTGCTAGAGAAGACTTCCTTGCTAAGATATACTGTCCCTGCATGGATTACTGTGCCAACCACTACTACCTGACACCCCCCCTGATCTGATGGGCTTTACCGACTGCATATGGTTTATCTACTGCTTTTGGCCACTGTTTTCTACCGCCGATCGGCTATGATCCCATCCATATTAATGAATGGCAGGAACTTTGGTCAACTGTCATGCTTTTTCATCATCACAAGTCAAAGATAACAGATATTAAAATGTCTAAGGGGTCAATCTATTGATCCGACCCGATCTTATAAGATTAAATGAAGTTGGTACAGTGATTGGGCCCGATGAGCCCTATGACTTAATTATAACAGCCCAATAGATTAAATTAATAAAGGAGCCCAATTTACCCGACCCAAAATAGGAGAAATATCATGACCCAACATTGCCCCCTAGTTTTTTGTTAAACAGAATGTTTAATGGAAAATTATAAGTGGTCCAGGATAATTTACTAAAGGCTAATGATAGGAGATAATTAAAGTATACGAAATGAAAGGAAGAATAAAAGGAGGCCCAACCCAGGAAAACCCAATCTAATAGATACATGAACCCAGAACCGGACCCTTCCCATTCAAATTATGAATCATTACTAACATTTAATGAGCCGGCCTTTGGATAACGTGTAACCGCCAGTACAAAAGGTAACTTTACCAATTTTAACAATTTTACCTGTCCATTTGAAATTTGAGCGCCTTCTGAACTTTCTGCTCCTCTGCACTTTCTTTTTCCTTCTGAAAATCGTCAATAATGGCCTCCCAGAATCTTGATCAAGGCTCTCCTATACTGGTAACCCCACTCACCGTTGTTCCACCGAGTTCTGTCCATGCCCACGAAGGATCGTCAACCTCGAACCCAAAGGGGGCAAAATCTGACAAAAATGTTCCCCCAAAAAACCCTAAGTCCTCCTCAGAGTATTACAGGAGCACAGAACGCTTCTCACATGCCAATACTCCCTCTATCATCACAGAGGAGGAACTGAAGAGGATCCGGACTCGATACCACATCCCGGATACCCATGCCGTCAGGATCCCCCGATCTGGTGAGAAAATGTACCAACGGCCAGAAGGTTGGACGGTCGTTCCTGTGACACTGTTGGAAAAAGGGGTTCGTTTTCCTTTACATATTTTTATAGTAACCTTGCTGGGGTTCTTAGGGATAGGGTTTTCCCAACTGGTACCGAACTCGTACATTCACACCCTGGCCTTCGTGGCCTTCTGCCATGAATTGGGTGTTGAACCTTCTCTGGACTTCTTTTTCACTATATACAAGATAATCCAATCTAGAGAGAAGGGATTTAAGGCCTTTAGCAAGCAAACCCCAAAATCTGGAGAAAAATTCGAGAGGCGTTCGTTGGTAAACACTCCTTCAAGCAACAGAGGATGGCACGAGAAGTGGTTCTTCGTCAGAGGTCCCGAAATTTCTTCTCTTCCTGACTGGGCCATTGACGAGAAGATCTCTGCTGACTTCGGAGACATTTCTGAAGAAAGGGAAGTTGAAATGATGGAATTTTTCGATAATTTCCCTAAGGAGGAGTGGAAATACGGACTTCTCTCGAAACAAGCATGTTTATATGACCATAAATGTAAGTATCAACCTATTTTATATGTATATAAGGATTTTTTGAGAATGCTTTTATAATACGGGTTCTAACAGAATTATTTGGTTATGCAGTGTCTCTGATCAAACCAAGTTCTTCAGAAATAAGAGAACTTGAAGATTTTTTGTCTGGGAGGTCTTCGGAAAATGTCGAAACTGTGACAGCAGAAGCTTTTCCCGAAGCCGAACCAATCCCAGAAATCCACACAGATGAGTTCGGAGCTGACGAACCAGAAACCGATGAGGTTCCAGTTCCAGAAGAGACCCTCCATCCTCGTCAGAAGAGGAGGGCAATAAGAAAGCCAAGATCAACACCTTTGCCAACTCCCCCTGCACCTACCCCTGAAGTTGAGCCATCCACCGCATCCATTCCCCGAGGAGGAGGTTTATTAGATCGCCCTGATCGAAGAAGCATCCTCCGTATGAAAAAATTGAAGAGCAAAGTAACGCCTCTGACGGCCGAAGAGCTTAGGGTGCCCCCGTCTTTGATTATCCCTCCCTTCGTACCGCCTGTAGAAATACGGATGACCGAAGATGGTGATCAGGATGAAGCCATCCCAACTCTGTCAAGGAAGAGGAAGCGCACTCCCGATAGCCATCCGAGCTCTGCATCGGCAGCTCCCTCTGAGGAACCCCACCAAAACAAAACTCCTTCCCCTGAAACCGTATATGCAGACCCCGAACCTGAACCTACCCCTCCCGAACAAACCGTTCCTTCCCCGAATAGGTCGAGACCCTCGCCTGAAAGACCCGGTCCTTCAGGTCAGGGTTATCATGCCGAGGCCATGGGGTCTCCGACTCTGTGGCCCAGATTCAATGCTAACTTTCCATTCGACCTGTTCGGGGCCTTTGTGAGGGATAGTGATGATCATCGGTTCAGTGATCACACGGATGAGAATCTGCTTGACGAATGGATGAGCTATCTGGCTAAGGTAAATAACCATTCCTTTATGTTTTACCTCTGTTCTTGTTTAGATATCTGAATACTGACTGGAATTCTTTTTTGAACGTATGCAGGCCAATGCTGTCTTCGGACGTTTACGTCCAAGGCATATAAATGGAGAGGCCGAGGAAGATTTCATGCGACAAGAGATTAATATGCTGAGATCGACCTTGGCCCGAGAAAGGGAGGATAAAGAAAACGCTCTTTACACCATCGATGGCCTTCAACGAGATATTGATCTGGCCAACATGGACCTAAAGACATCTGACGATGAGCAAAGGGCCACAAGAGATAGTTTAGCCGCTTCCGAAGCCAGCCAACGCACTCTAACCGATATGAATGTCGGCCTGGTTGAAGAAAATCTGTTGCTGAAAGCAAAAAATGAAGAATTTTCTTCAGCCAACCGAAGTCTGGCTATACAACTTGGCGAGGCTCAATCGAAGGCCAAGGATGAAGAGCGGAGACATAAAAATAAACGCCACAAACTTCACCACAAAATAAAGGATCTTGAGGGAAGGGGTCCCCTTTTGACTGAAGAAATGAAAAAGCAGATCTAGGCAGAATACAGGGATTCAGACGAACTTAATGTTGATATCATGAAGGTCTACACAGAAGGCTATGAAGACTGCCGAGAAGGAGGCAAAGAAAAACTGTCTGCTGCCCAACTGGATCCTACTTTACTCAATTCCGAAGACGAAAGCGGTGCTTAAATGTCTTTCTTGTCTTTATTCGGACTTATGTTTATATTTAAACTGTTTGTCTTTTGAAATATGTATAAAATTTTATATATTGACATTGTTAATGTTTTTTATTAGTGTATTTAGTTTACGAGTAAATAGATCGGACGAATGATTTAGTTTTCCTGATGATGGATCTGTGATTCCCTTAACTTGTTTTCGGTTAGTTCCTTTTCAATAATTCAATATTAGCAAGAATGGACCCATGCAGTGAATTAGTTAAAACATATAATGATTAATGCATGAGACGAAATGAACTATATTTCACGGACAGAATTTAACTTAACCGAACTGAATGGATTGAACTCAACACTTGAATAAAATAAAGTAATACATACTTATCGGTTCCGAAGTGTGAGATCGGTCGTTTGTTTACCACTCGGGGTGAAACATCTATATAAGGACCAAGATATAAGGACCAATTGTGACCATTGACTTACCATCCTGGCTAAATCAATATAGGATCCTTTGTCTACCACTCGGGGTAGAACAATAAATAGGCTGCCATCGAATGGCCAGCGAGTCCTACCATACCTCCTTACAACATAGTGACCATAGGACAAATAGGACCAGGACCAATAGTGACCATTGACTTACCACCCTGGCAAAATCAATATAGGATCCTTTGTCTACCGCTCGGGGTAGACAAACAAATGGGCTGCCATCGAATGGCCAACGAGTCCTACCATACCTCCTTACACCATAGTGACCATAGGACAAATAGGACCAGGACCAAAAGTGACCATTGACTTACCACCCTGGCAAAATCAATATAGGATCCTTTGTCTACCGCTCGGGGTAGACAAATAAATGGGCTGCCATCGAATGGCCAGCGAGTCCTACCATACCTCCTTACACCATAGTGACCATAGGACAAATAGGACCAGGACCAATTGTGAAAAAGTGACTTTTTATTGATAATGAACAATAATATACAGACTTTCGATGACTTAACTTGATCTCTACTGAAAGTATTTCCGAAGTCTGCCAGCATGCCAAGTATTTTTGATCTCGGAGCCATCCAATGACCTCAACCGATAAGTGCCCGGCTTTAACACTTCAATCACCTCATACGGTCCTTCTCAATTTGGCATTAACTTTCCAGTGTTTTGAGGTGTAGAAGCTTCGGCTTCTCTGAGGACGAAGTCTCCAACTTCGAATCTACGAAGCTTAACTCCTTTGTTATAGTGCTTAGCTACTCTTCGTTGATAGGCAACTAATTTAAGTAGGGCAACCCCTCTGACCTCTTCCAGCAGATCCAAATTGGCCTTCAAACCTTCATCATTGTAGATCTCTTTGTACTGGCTTACCCGAAGACTTGGAGATCCAATTTCGACGGGGACTAAGGCATCAGTACCATAAGCTAGTCGAAAAGGGGAATCTCCCGTAGTGGTCCTCGGAGTAGTCTGGTAAGCCCATAGCACGCTGAGCAGTTCTTCTGGCCATCTTCCTTTAGCTTCATCCAGCCTGCGCTTGATCCCATTCAGCAGCGTCCTATTGGTCACCTCAACTTGCCCATTTGACTGAGGATGAGCCACCGAAGTCTTCTTATGCTGAATTCCCAGCTCCTTTAAAAATGCCTCGAACTTTGATCCCACGAACTGGCTTCCGTTGTCCGATATCAATACTCTGGGGATTCCGAAGCGAAACACTACGGACTCTTTTATGAACTTTAGACATTCTTGCTCCGTTATTAACCGAAGTGGCTTCGCTTCTACCCAATTGGTCATGTAGTCAATGGCAACTATAACAAAGCTAACCTGCCTTTTAGCTTTAGGCAACGGACCCAATATATCTACCCCCCAGACAGCGAAGGGTATAGGAGATAAAATCGAGTATAACTCTTCAGGTGGCTGATGTGGGATCGGACTGTTGAGTTGACATTTTTCGCATTTCTTGACATACTCAGTAGCTTCTTTAAAAATCGTATGCCAGTAGTATCCTTGCCGAAGTACTTTGTAAGCTAGAGATTTAGCAGCCATATGATCTCCGCAAATACCCTCGTGCACTTCCCGAAGAGCATATTCCGCCTCAGATGGGACTAGGCATTTCAATAACGGTGAGGAAAAAGTCAATCGATACAGATCCCCATCAATAAGGACAAAATTAGCACTTTTATACTTGATCGTTTTTGCCAGCATTTGATCCGAAGGTAGGACGCCATTTGCCAAATACTCGATGTAGGGTGTCATCCAACAGTTAGATCGCTCGATACACATCACTGCTTCATGCTGAACACTCGGCTGCTGTAGAATCTCCAGGTAAACTGATCCATTGAAAACATCGATATCCGTAGTAGCCAATTTCGACAGTGCATCGGCGATGGAATTGTCACTTTGCTCTGTGCCTTGAAATTCATACGAAGCGAAATACTGAAATTGGTCCTTTAACTCCTCCAGATATTTGATCATTCGAGTTCCACGAGCCTCATAATCTCCTGACAGCTGCTTGACGACCAACTGTGAGTCACTGTAAATGATGAGCTTCTGGACCTCTAGACTTTTGGCCAATCGAACACCCGCCAACACAGCTTCATACTCAGCTTCGTTGTTTGTCGCTTTAAATCCGAATCTAATGGCCTGCTGAACTTTAAATCCGTCTGGACTTGACAAGATGATACCTGCCCCACTGACAGTCAGAGTGGAGGAACCATCCGCATATAGAGTCCAAGCATTTTGACCTTGTTGAAGGACCGCCATTGCTCGATCAGATGACTCAGCTTCTGGCAACTCTATATCAGCTTCGGGGAACGTTCATTCAACAATAAAATCGACTAAGGCCTGACCTTTGATAGCTGTTCGGGGATGATACTCGATGAAAAACTGGGGCAACTCCATAGTCCATGCCGCTAGCCTCCCGGAAACTTCTGGTCTTCCCATTACCTTCTTTAATGGCTGATCCGTGTAGACGACCAGGAGCCGACCTTGAAAATACTGTTGAAGCTTTCTGCTAGCAATTATTAGAGAAAAGGCAAATTTTTCAATATTCGGATACCTGGTCTCAGCATCTCGCAAAACATGACTGACATAGTAGACCGGATGCTGCTTTCCACTGATCTCTCGAACTAGTACCGCTCCAACCGCTAACGAACTTGCTGCAAGGTACAGATATAAGGTCTCCGCTGGAACTGGCTTTACCAATAAAGGAGCAGAAGAAAGATACTCTTTTATGCCTTGGAAAGCATCTTCGCACTCCGAAGTCCATTGGAACGTCTTCGCATTCTTTGGCCCCTTCAACGTATTAAAGAAAGGAAGGCACCTCTCTGCAGACTTGGCGACGAACCTCCTTCAAGCTGCAATCCTGCCAGTCAGACGTTGAACGTCTTTGAACGACTGAGGAGTCTTCATATCAAGAATGGCCTGAATCTTCTCCGGATTTGCCTCGATGCCCCTTTGACTGACCAGATAACCCAAAAACTTTCCTGCACCGAGGCTAAAAGTGCATTTGGATGGATTAAGCCTCAGTTTTTGATGACGAACAGTTTGAAAGCACTCCTCTAGATCGTCCAAATGTTTATGAACCTGCATGCTTTTTACGATCATATCATCGACGTAGACCTCCATGTTCCTCCCCAGCTGCCTATCGAAGATGAAGTTCATCATTCTCTGATAAGTGGATCCTGTATTTATAAGACCAAAAGTCATCTTCTTATAGGCATACACCGAACGGTGTGTAATAAACGCAGTCTTCGGGATGTCCTCCTTAAGCATGGATATTTGATGATAACCTGAAAAAGCATCCATAAAGCTTAGTAAAGCATACCCCGAAGTAGCATCGATGAGTTGATCGATATGGGGCAGAGGATAAAAGTCCTTCGGGCAAGCTCTGTTGAGGTCTGTGTAATCGATGCAAACCCGCCACTTTCCATTTTTCTTCTGCACCAAAACTACATTAGCCATCCATTCAGGATAATCAATCTCGTAAATGAAGTCGGCAGCTAACAACTTTGCAATTTCTTCATCAATGATCTTCTGTCGCTCGAGTGCAAAGATCCGCCTTTTTTGTCGAACTGGCTTCTTTGAGGGGTCCACATTCAAACTATGCTCAGCTATCTTACGGCTTACCCCAGGCATATCCTTCGGTTCCCATGCAAAAATATCCGCATAACAGCGTAAGAGCTCTATAAGGTTCGTCCGAAGAGGCTCTTGCAGTCCCGAACCAATCTTTACGGTTTTGTCCGATTTTCCGACGATCAACTCGACCTCTTCCGTACTTCCCGCAGGAATCACCATCGGTTCCGAACTACTTTCAGTGAAGGGCTCAATCTCAATCGCCATAGTCTATTTTTGCTTGCTGACCCCCACTCCAGAGGAAATAACAGCATTCCGGTAGCACCGCCGAACTAAATCCAAGTCCCCAGCCACCTCTCCCACTCCATGCGGCGTAGGGAACTTGATTTTAAAATGAGGGATGGAAGTCACTGCTTGGAGAGCAGTCAAGGTAGGTCTTCCCAATATAGCATTGTAGGCAGAATCTACGTGCACAACATAGAATTTGCACATTATTTCTACCTGCTGGGGTGCTGTACCGAAGATAACCGGGAGCTCAATAGTGCCTGCAATTTTAACCGGATCATTGCTGAAACCGTATAACGGAGCTTCTTGCTTGACTTCCATTTTCTGTCCATCGAGATACATCCTCTGATAGGCATGGGCGTACAAAATATCTACCGAAGACCCATTGTCTACCATCATACGCTTCATGTCCACCGAACCCACTTGTGCTGTGATCACCAAGGCCCCTTCATGAGGATCAATAGGTTCTTAAGGATAATCAGCGTCAGTGAATGATGTGATGGTTCCTGGAAATGGCTTGTCAATCTTAAGGGGAGCATCCGTCACAGTCATGACCGAGTCCAAATAAGCCCTTCTCTTCTTCCCTATCAACTTCCCCCCAGACCCACCGGTTATCACATCGATGACATGTCTTGGAGGCGGTACTGGAACCGTCTGAACCATTTGGACAGTACGGTTAACATTTTGCTGATTATTTGCGGCCACATACTGTAGCAATAAGCCATCTTTAATTTTCCTTTCCACAAAATCCTTCAAATTACAACACTCATTAGTATCATGGCTTGCAGCTTGATGATATCCACAATACTTACGAGAGTTACCCTGTCCTGTTCGATAATTATCGCGGGGTGGTTTGAAGAAAGGCTGATTTCGGATCTGGTCTAGAATTATCGATCTATCAGTATTCAACTTGGTATAGATCTTATTCACCTTTGGGGCTGCAACAGGGGGACGACTGTTTCCTTGTCTCCAGGAATTATTATACTTCTTGGAACTGCCCTCCGACCGATCATTATATCCCCCCGTCCTCCTTTGATCAACTTCGACTTTAGGAGCTATTATCTCTTTCATTTGATCTGAAGGAGGATGCTTTAGGCTGTTCATGGCTTCTTCCACAACAATATAGCCTTCTGCCTTGTCAAAGGCTTCGGCCAAGCTCTTCGGATGGTGGAACATCAATTTTTTCACCAACTTTTCAGATTTAACCAGATCCAGCCCATTCTGGAACAATCCCACTGCCTGGAGATCATTAAGGTCGGATACTTGTCCGACTGCTTCTCGAAACCTCTTAACATATTGTCCCAAAGATTCACTGGTATACTGCCGGATCTGTGCCAGAGAACCCGTGGGCTTTCCTCTTCTTCGGTTACTTCCAAAACGGGCATGGAACTTATCACAAAGTTCGGTCCAAGAAGATATTGAATCTGAAGGTAGAGTTCCTAACCACTGTCTGACATCTTTCCTCAATGTAGTAACAAAAGTATGGCACTTGGCAGCATCAGTAAAGTCATAATAGTCCATTAGCCGGTCGAACGCCTGGCTATGGTCATAAGGATCTTCGGTCCCATCGTAACTTTCCATGCGAGGCAGTTTTTTAGTGATATCCGCCTTCTCTTTGAGGATATCTGAGGAAAAAGGGGACGCCTTCTTTCCCGTAGAATCTTTCACTTGCTGGACTTCAGCCAATTGCTTACGGAGCTCTTTTAACTCCCTCACCAGAAAATCAACGCCTTCAGGTTGTGGAGAGACTCCTTTCTTGCGATCAATATTCTGTCTTTGAGGGGATCGACCTACTCCTGTCAACCCTAAAGCTCTTGTGGGACTTCTCGATCTACTCCGACGTACAACTTTGTCCTTATTGTGGGAATGGTCCCGTTTATAGTCCCTTACTCCGATCTCGGGCATGACCTCCCTCGACCTGCTTCTTCGTCTATCGCTATCTCGATGTTGAGAACCAACAACAACTAATGCCTTCTTCGAGGCCACAGGAGTTCTGCTCCTCGATTTCCTCTTACTTCGGGATCGATCCCTAGAAACATGCGCGGAATGCTCCGGCTCCTTACCGTCTCGCCGCGGTACCTCCTTATGCCTACTTCGCCTTTCGGACCGAACTTGGCTGGATGCCTCATCCCTCAACTCGGCAACCCGAAGCATTTGCTCAGCTATATCCTCCCTTTGCTTCAATAGGACTTCCAAAGCTTTATCCGCTTCGTCTGCCATCTTCGCCAACTTGGCGGTTTTATCCTCCTGATCACTTCTATGATACGTCCTGGTCGGGGAGCGTTCTGTCTGTCTTTGATCATGATCCCGCTCCTTATCCGCACCGAAAACTAATCTTCGTCTGGCCCCACCGTGGATCTTCGGACGGAGATCTCCTGAATTATGCTTAGAAGCGGTGCTCTCATGAGCACTTTTAGAAGGACCTAAACAATCCTTTACCGAAATTCGAGGTAGTGATGAACTAACTGTTAGGTTTGTAATATTCATGAACGCAATCAAATTGCATAAAATTAGCAGAAGCGTGTAAAATCAGAGTTTAAAATTTTTACAAACCATAAACCCGGATCACCCTTTATGCACAATTATTAATTAAACGATAAGATAAAGAATAAAATCATACCCTTGAAGATCCGAGCTTCCTCAGGTACAAATTCACCTCCAATCCTTTTTGCGTTCAACTTGAATCCACCGGGTTGGGTTCCTTCCTTTGATCAACGTTAGCCACCCAAGTGTTTGGCCTCTAGAGGTGATCCACCAAGGAAAAAGAAGAATTCAAGAAGATGGGTATTTGGCTCAAACCCTAGTTTTCTATCTCTATAGAAAAAGGGGTGTACTCTCCAACTCTTGGAATTACGTATTCTAATAATACGTTAACCTCTCTATCACCCAAAATAAGACTCCTCTTATTTATAGATGTGGGCAACCCATCCTTAACAATTAAGGAATTGGATTTTATTTTAATTAATTAAACTCTTTTAATTAATTAGGCTCCTAATCTTATTAGGAATAATTAATTAACCTTTTAATTAATTAAGCTCCCTAATCTTATTAGGGATAATTAATTAAACTCTTTTAATTAATTTAACTCCTAATCCTATTAGGATATTTGAGAGTACTTTTATTAATTAATTCTCAAACTCCTTTAGGAATTAAATAATAATAATAGTAATAATAATAATAAGACTCCTCTTATTAATTTATATTTAATATTTCCAAAATATTAAATAATAAATATTAAACTATTTAATTTATTCTATCACCATAGATTAAATTAAATATACTTAACTTATTATTACGATTATGCCATTAACTTCTTAAATAATTATTCTTTCTTTTATGGTGTGACCCTTTAGGTTCTCCATATTAAACCGGTTGTGAATAAATTAATTAGAACAATTCTAATTTTATTTAAATAAATAAATTAAACTAATAATTTATTTAAATAAATAATATTTATTCTACAATAGGGATAAGCCTTAGCGATCAACGACTTTCCAGATAATATAGATTTCAACATTAATCATAAAAGAACCTTTGAGTAAATAGTTACCGTACAATTAAATTCTTCCACCATACAATGTCCCAATTAAATATAAGACATGGAATTTCTGTCAAGTCTTATTTTATTTAATTATATGTATTTCGACTCTTAAATGCACAACTCCAAATAATGCAAATTAGAAACTCCTTTCTAATTTCATTCTGCCTTGGCCAAGGACTACTGAGTTGTCATTTATCGAATCACATAAGACATTTCTCTTCTTTTACTAGAAGTGGTAGATTCTTTATTGATCATACATTATCTCCATGTACAACTTATTATACCCAAGCATACCCTTTGATATACCCTAAGGGTCTTAAGGAATAAGTCAAAGTATAACTCATCATACACAAGATACTATGATGATCTCAAGTCCAAGGATCACTTGTACTACTATCAGTACAGGAATTCCTATTGACAGGCAAGTAAAACTCCATTAGATATTCCTTAGCGAGTCACGTTCAGTGAACTTATTCTCTAATAAGCACCTACATACTTGTTTTAGTGTCTCCACACAAATGATCATGAGATCAATCATCCTCATCCAATGAGCAAGCAACGTATGTACCAATCTATCCGGATTCACTAATCCCCAATTTAGTAATCCAACGATTGGAAACTATTTTAGTTTTAAGCTTTCTAAGAATTTAGATCTCATTAGAATGATCATCATCATTATTCTAAAAGCATTGCTTAAAACTATGGGTTTATCACATATTATAAAACAGCATCATGTAGATAATTAAAAGCCTTTAATAAATTAATACTTTTTATTAATAAATGAATAAGATTGTTACAAATTATATGCTTTATCATCAAACATGATTGGCTTGTGTGCATACTACTTTCAATCTCCCACTTGCACTAAAGTCAATCGCCATGGTATCTCATACCCTTCTTCTCTAAGTGACGATTATCCTGCTGTTGGATAAGCTTTAGTTAATGGATATGTAATGTTGTTTTTGAGAGTCCACTATCTCTATAGTAATTTCCCATCTTTCAATGATTCGTATAATCAAATGAAAGTGCCACAACACATGTTTAGATCCAAGATGAGACTTAGGAACAATTCCTAGTTCTGTAATGAACTTTTAATCCAAACAATCAACTTGAAGCTTCATTTATAGCTATATACTGTCTTTATCACTACACCAGCAACTCTTTACTGTTTGGAACCTTTCCAATTCACTGCACCACCGTTCAAGGTAACCCTTTACCTTAAAGTGGATTTTTTGTCGTCTTGGTCTGTCTGAAAAAACTTGAGTCTGTTAAGCCCTCTAGTTTTAATTCAGGCCCACCATGTATTATGATCACGTCCTTAGTGCCGGTTAAGTACTTTGAGATGTTTTTCACTGACTCATAGTGAACTTCTCCAGAATATGACTGATCAACATCTGGTCTCGTATATTTCATTGCATACATGATAGTTACTCATGTGATCTCTCTTTTGGAGTCTTTGGGGATTATTAAGAGAGATACACTCCATAGCTCATCAACATGAGACAACTCTTAGAGTTTGCCATGCTAAACAACTTTAGCATCAAATGAATATACGTTCCTTGGGTTAAGTCGAGCATCCTTTTAAATCTATCTATATAGATTTGCATCCCCAATTAAGATACTCTTCCCAAATCATTCATGGAGGAATGTTTAGACAACTTTATCTTTACTGATTGTAGCATTGGTATGTCATTCCTTATCCGTAGTATATCAATATATAATACTAGGAATGTCACGACGCTCCCACTGACCCTTTTGTACACACTAGGTTCATTCTTGTTTTTGATAAAATCAAACTCTTTTGATTGTCTCATCAAAATGAATGTTCCATTATTTGAGAAACTTGCTTCAATCCATTTCTCTGAGTGTCTACAACTCTTACCTCATCGTATGTAACTGGATCATCATCTTCTATGATATGTACCTCATCATCATCATCCATGATGAATCCATACCTCCTAGGTATCTTCGGTACTATTCCAGATTTACGATTCGGTTGTGGTACAATAGGTCTATCTATAGGTTCCTCTTATTTGACTTGTAGTGTTTTATGGTTCTCGAACTTTTCAAGATGTATTATCCTCCCACTAGCCCCTTCAATGATAAAAACCTTTATCTTAGAAGGTAGCGTGTTTCATAACAAACACCTTTTGCTAAGTAGGATTATAGAACATATAACCTAAACTTACTTTAGGATGTCCCACAAATCTATACTTGTCAAATTTTGTCCCAAGCTTATCCTTTGAAACCATTTCACATAAGTTGGACAACCCCTTATCTTAACATACTTAAGATTAGGAATCCTCCCTGTCCATAACTTTTATGGAGTCTTGGGGTTGGATTTTGAGGTTACCTTTTCGTAGATATGCAGCCATTTCTAGGACATGATCCTAGAAGGATACTGGAATATCGGTAAAATCATTATGGAACGCACCATGTCCAACAAGGTACAATTTTTCCATTCAGATACATCAATCAATTATTGCATATCAGGAGGCGTCCATTATGAGAAAACCATTTAAGATGATCTAGAAACTTATTGCACAAGTATTTATTCCTTGATCTAATCAAAGAATCTTAATACATTGTCAATTTGTTTCACTTCTGAATTCTTTGAAGCTTTCAAATAATTCATACTTGTATTTCAGCAAATACACACATTCAAATCTTTGAATGATTATCTCCTTTTCTTATACTAATTTGTTCAATATGTAAAAATTATTTTCATGTAAGTCAAGTATACAAAATTTATTAAGTAATATTCCAGTTCTATACAAAACATTATTATTATTAATAAAACAACAATTGTTCTTAATTATAATACCAAAGATTTCATTGTCCAACAATAAAATGCAAATAATGTTTCTAACAAGAACTGGAATACAATAACAACTTATTGACTTAATAGATTTTCCCGTAGGCCATGCTAAACTATAAGTTTTTATTGCTAATGTAGCAACCTTTGCTTCATTTCCCACACATAGGTTTACTTATATTTGTTTAGCATTCTACTTCTGCTTGGTCCTTTCATAAATCTATATTTATGACAATACCTAAGTAGAACCTTGACTTAAAGAAAAATTTATTTCAATCATGAACAAAAACTGTATTGTAACCGAAACTTCACTAAGTTTCTTTGGTTAGCCTTTGCAAGATGCTTCTCGCAGTTTCTTTCTAGTGTCCAGGCTTATTGCAGTGGAAGCAAACTCCTTTGCTATCCGTATCAATTTTGTTCTTATTATCCTTTGTTTATGCCCTTTCTATTTACCTTCTTAGAATCGTTCTTCTTTTCAGAAGAACCTTTGGCCCCTACCAGTAAGACTTGGTCTTTCTTGGTTGGAAAGTGACTCTCAATATTTTTCAACATGTTAAGCAAATCAGCGAGGCTGATATCTAGCTTGTCTATATGAAAAATTCACAACAATTGTGAAAGGAGTCCGGGAGTGAGTGCAAGATCAAATCTTGGCTCAACTCTCCATCCATGATAAAACTCGTTGTCCTAATTGATCAATCAAATTGATTATGTTAAGGACTTTTATCTGTACCGTAGTGTCATCGGTCATTCTAGATCGGAAGAGTTCCTTAGATATCTGATATCTATCAGTCCTACTTTCCTCACCATCAACTACTTGATGTGCAGGAATATAATAGGAGCATCCATAGTTTCATGTTGACGCTGAAGCTCGTTACTCATAGATGCGAGCATGATGCATTGAGCAAACTATGCATCATCTAGCCACTTTCTAAAAGTAGCAATATCTTTCTCAGAGGCATTGTCTGCAACCATTGCAGGGATAGGCGTATTAAGGACATAAGATAGCTTTTCAGCCGTGAGAACTATTCTCAATTACCTTAACCAATCCGTTTAATTCGGTCCGGTTAATTTAGCATCTAATATGCTACGAAGTGATAGTAATTTAGACATTGTAAAATTCTGTAAATGAATTTGTAATTAACAACATTTTAACATACATTCTTTTATTAATTACCAAAATAATTAGGTCTTGTTTTAAAATGGTATCTCCCACTATTTTCATCAAACTATATTACCCTCAATATATAGTTCGGCAATATCTAATTAAAGATATGCTAGTGAGAATAAAGATCCCATTTCAAACGTATATAGCCTTGTGTGTGCACAACAAACTATATATAAATAAATAGGTAGACAACTCTTGTCAATTACATCAACTATGTAACTCCTTGTATTTTGCCTCTTAAATCGTAATGGTCAAGTGTGTGCACATCCGAACTAAAATGATTTAAGTTAAGTCAGACCCAGCATTTCCATATAAGTGAAGAGAAAACTACAGCCCTTGTGTGTGCACAACAAAGCAGTAATGTTCAATTCCTTATAAACATCATATGTAATAAAAACAACATCTTAAATATTTAATACTCGCCTTGTGTGTGCACAACAAACTCATATTAAATATTCAATACTCTATTGTTTCTATCATGCTAGAAGGCGACGTTCGATATTCCAAATATCTTTGAACGTTACAACTTAATATAAAAAATTTGAGGGGTTTGTTATTAATTTGTCTCATCTTGTTTAGCGCGCATGCACATATATATATAAAATACGCGTCATATTAATGAACATGCGAAGCATGTTTGCATAATATATAATATATATATATATAGTATAAGCATGCACATATAGAATACTATATTCTACATGGATTGATTATGGACTTTTATTCTAGTTTGGTTCACTAGAGCCACCAAGTGAACCAAAAGGTCAAACCCTAGGGGTGAAAGAATTAATATTTAAATATAACTATTACATTTAAACCCGGGCTCCATTACAAACGGGTCTTCACGCGCTCCTTGTTCCTTGATCTCCAATTCTTCAAAATTAATTTTAACTATTCCTATTACAAAACTATTTAAAATAAATAGAAACCTTGATCAGCAGTCCAGGGGAAATACATAGGAGGGAGATAGAATTTACATTAAGAAAAATTAGAGAAGACGAGGTACGCAGACCCCATTTAATAAAACCCATACATTCAAGCATCCAACTAAAATAAAATCCAATCACATTGGTCAATAGTCCATAATCAATCCAATTTATTATCATACACATCACCATATGCAAAAATAAATAACATTCATCTCATGAATAATAAATATTTAATATATATATTGATATCATTTAATGGGCAAATTTAGTTAGTATAAAATCTGATTTTGAATCAAAATAAACTCTTTTATTTTAATTCAAATTTAAATCAAAATAAAACTATTTTATTTTAATTTATCCAATTTTGAATAAAATAAACTATTTTATTTTAATCAAAATAAACTCCTTTATTTTAATTAATTATGGAATCCAATTCCAAGTAAAAAAAAACTCATTTATTAAAGGAAACACGGATTCTCTTTACTATTCACAAATAAACTCCTTTATTTTGAATAATATGAAATCTTATTTCATATCTAAATAAACTCCTTTATTTAAGGAAAGATTGATTCACTTTTCCTATTCACAAATAAACTCCTTTATTTTGAATAATATGAAATCTTATTTCATATCTAAATAAACTCCTTTATTTAAGGAAACATAGAATCCAATTTCAACTCTAATTAGTTATCATGGAATCCAATTCCAACTCTAATTAGTTAGCATGAAATTCAATTTTAAAATTAAAATAAATTTTTTTATTTTAAAATTAAAATAGACCTTTTATTTTAAGATTAAAATAAAATTTTATTTTAATAATAAAATAATAAAAATATTATACATACCGTTATATATATATATATATATATATATATATAATATAACTATTATATATAATATATATATATAACCAAATACCTTGATTTCCGTGCAACCTCGAATTGGCAGAATCCCTTTAACTAATATATATAAGTAAATGAATCCTACCTGATGCTTTTAAAAAAAAACGTGTAACCTTTAAAAAAAAAACCTTTAACCTTTTTTCAAAAGGAATCACGTGGATGCACCCAGTTTTCGAAATTGTAACAGATTTTTTTTTATTTTTTTTTATTTTAAATTTCATACAACAAAATTATGCCCAATTAAAATGTTCTAAACACATATCAAAATACATATCAAATTAAAACAATTAATAATTTGCATAAAAGTTTGGCTCTGATGGCACTGTTAGGTTTGTAATATTCATGAACGCAATCAAATTGCATAAAATTAGCGGAAGCGTGTAAAATCAGAGTTTAAAATTTTTACAAACCATAAACTCGGATCACCCTTTATGCACAATTATTAATTAAAAGAAAAGATAAAGAATAAAATCATACCCTTGAAGATCCGAGCTTCCTCAGGTACAAGTTCACCTCCAATCCTTTTCGCGTTCAACTTGAATCCACCGGGTTGGGTTCCTTCCTTTGATCAACGTTAGCCACCCAAGTGTTTGGCCTCTAGAGGTGATCCACCAAGGAAGAAGAAGAATTCAAGAAGATGGGTATTTGGCTCAAACCCTAGTTTTCTATCTCTACAGAAAAAGGGGTGTACTCTCCAACTCTTGGAATTACGTATTCTAATAATACGTTAACCTCTCTATCACCCAAAATAAGACTCCTCTTATTTATAGATGTGGGCAACCCATCCTTAACAATTAAGGAATTGGATTTTATTTTAATTAATTAAACTCTTTTAATTAATTAGGCTCCTAATCTTATTAGGAATAATTAATTAACCTTTTAATTAATTAAGCTCCCTAATCTTATTAGGGATAATTAATTAAACTCTTTTAATTAATTTAACTCATAATCCTATTAGGATATTTGAGAGTACTTTTATTAATTAATTCCCAAACTCCTTTAGGAATTAAATAATAATAATAGTAATAATAATAATAAGACTACTCTTATTAATTTATATTTAATATTTCCAAAATATTAAATAATAAATATTAAGCTATTTAATTTATTCTATCACCATAGATTAAATTAAATATACTTAACTTATTATTACGATTATGCCATTAACTTCTTAAATAATTATTCTTCCTTTTATGGTGTGACCCTTTAGGTTCTCCATATTAAACCGGTTGTGAATAAATTAATTAGAACAATTCTAATTTTATTTAAATAAATAAATTAAACTAATAATTTATTTAAATAAATAATATTTATTCTACAATAGGGATAAGCCTCCCTAGCGATCAACGACTTTCCAGATAATATAGATTTCAACATTAATCATACAAGAACCTTTGAGTAAATAGTTACCGTACAATTAAATCCTTCCACCATACAATGACCCAATTAAATATAAGACATGGAATTTCTGTCAAGTCTTATTTTATTTAATTATATGTATTTCGACTCTTAAATGCACAACTCCAAATAATGCAAATTAGAAACTCCTTTCTAATTTCATTCTGCCTTGGCCAAGGACTACTGAGTTGTCATTTATCGAATCACATAAGACATTTCTCTTCTTTTACTAGAAGTGGTAGATTCTTTATTGATCATACATTATCTCCATGTGCAACTTATTATACCCAAACATACCCTTTGATATACCCTAAGGGTCTTAAGGAATAAGTCAAAGTATAACTCATCATACACAAGATACTATGATGATCTCAAGTCCAAGGATCACTTGTACTACTATCAGTACAGGAATTCCTATTGACAGGCAAGTAAAACTCCATTAGGTATTCCTTAGCGAGTCACGTTCAGTGAACTTATTCTCTAATAAGCACCTACATACTTGTTTTAGTGTCTCCACACAAATGATCATGAGATCAATCATCCTCATCCAATGAGCAAGCAACGTATGTACCAATCTATCCGGATTCACTAATCCCCAATTTAGTAATCCAACGATTGGGAACTATTTTAGTTTTAAGCTTTCTAAGAATTTAGATCTCATTAGAATGATCATCATCATTATTCTAAAAGCATTGCTTAAAACTATGGGTTTATCACATATTATAAAACAGCATCATGTAGATAATTAAAAGCCTTTAATAAATTAATACTTTTTATTAATAAATGAATAAGATTGTTACAAAGTATATGCTTTATCATCAAACATGATTGGCTTGTGTGCATACTACTTTCACTAACAGCCATCGCCTGCCTTCTGGTGTACCATCCCTACTCCTCATCATCTTCCGAAGCAGGTTAAATGATTGTGATTGAAAATTTTAATGACACTAGAACTTCAAGCCCTCCTTCTAGCGCCAATGTTAACGCCAAGATCTTCTGCCACGTCCCAATCACGTAAGACGTCTTGATCCTGCACAGTAAACACGATAAACACCACAAGCTTGACGGCTGTTCCGTCGGGGGATAGCTCAGGCGTGAGAATTAGTATGTGTTCACAAGGTTAACAATGGAGGAATGTAATGTCTAGTGTCTAGAGATATGATAATGCTCGATCGTGTGTGTATGGGTGAGAGAAAATGAATATATTGAAAGGTATTAGAACGTACCTGCTAGAGAACACTACAAAAAAAAGGATCATTCTCGACGGGCGTATGACCGACGGCATAGACTCCGTCGTGATTAACATTATTGGCGACGGCCAAACCGTCGATATTGACACCCGTCGTCAATGTATTGGTCCCTCCAAAATTGTAAACGGTCTCGATGGTAAGCCGTCGTTAAAGATAATTTGGTCGTCGGTAATGAGTATTTTTTAGCGCGTAAGTAACTCGGGGGAGGGAAATAAAGGGGCGACGGGGAAAAGTATTATTGGCGACGGCATTGCCGTCGTTAATGATAGTATCTCGACGGGGTTATGAGCGACGGCACTCCCGCCGTCGAGAATGAGGTTTTAATTTTATCAGCCCTAAGCTCGACGGCAGTCTCTCATTTTTGTACAAAAATTTCCTTGGTTCGCGCTTTTTCTTCCTTCCTCTTCTCCAAACTTCGATTTCTTGTCTAGTTTCTTCCAATATTAGTTTATTGAGTTTGTTTCCAAATTGGGTTTGTTCTTCTGATTTTGAGTCGTTCGACTGAGTTGGGTTTTCCCAAATTCGTTTGACAGATTATTCCCAAATTCTTCTGATTTTTTGTGCTCAAGGATATGGGATTAGTAGAAGCTTTCTTCTTTCTTCTCCATTATCTCTGAATAATCATCTTCTCCCCTCTCTGTGTGATGTTTTTCGAAATTGCAAGGTAAGGGTTTCATCTGCCGTGACTTTTTTCTCCCAAATTTATTTTTTTCAGTTTCGAAAAATGCTTGAGTTAATTTTTGCCCAAAAATTATTTTATTTATGATTCTTTGTTGTTTAATGGAATAGTTGCTGCTAATTTGAGAGGAGAACTCGGCGTCAGCTTCTATCAGGCTTGTAAGTACATATATCTCCATCTCTCTTTTTTCTCATTGCTGCAATTTGTTGATTCTATCAGGTGCCCTCAAAAAGTATTGTACTGATGTTAAAAAAATTTGTTGCTGATATTGTACTGATGTTAAAAAAATTCATAGTATATGTATGCCGTCAAAAAGTATTATTGCTGTAACAAATGTGATATTTCTTGACATGCTAGTTATTTCTATATGAACTATGTAGTGAAAAATGAGGATATAGTACTCTTAAGGACATTGTTTTGACTTGTTGTATGCTTTTAATAGGTTTAATATGGAGTGGCTTGTTGTATAAAATTTTTTGATCTCGTTGAAGGTATTCTTATAAAATTTTGTTAGTAATTTTACGTGGCAAATCGTTTTGTAAAAAGAAATAGGTGTTTAATTGGAGTATTAGGAAAATTCCTATGTTTGCAAGTACTTATTGGAGGCTGAGGAATATTTGTAGTAAGTACTTATTCAAGCATGCACGTGAAGTGGTTAATTCGAATATCATATCCTCTTCTCGCATAATATTCTTAATGTGATATGTTTGAAAGTTTGAACTATGTGTTTACTTATGTGTTTACTTATATGATACGTTTGAAAGTTTTCCTCAAGAAAAAGGTGTTGGGATATTTAAAACTGAAGTTCTTTAATTTGTTCCTTGTTCTAAATTTTAAGCAAAAGTTGTTGGGATATTTGAAGCAAAAGTTGTTGGGATATTTGATACATATATGAATGTTAGCAGATTTCAAGAAGTGGATGCATTCCTGTTATAGTCTGATTGATTGAATCTCTTTTTAGCTTATATAGATAAGTATGTTATGTTAATTCTCTCATGAAACTATTTTGAGCTTTTATGTCAAAGAAAATCAAAAACAGTTTTTATGAGTAAGAACCATAAAATTTCTAGGTTCATAATTCATATAGTTTAGGAAGCTTAGAAACCCGTTTGAGATTCACTTAGTAGGAGTGAATCTCAAATAGTCCCCGTTTTGGGACTGTTCTTGTATGTTTCGATCTCACTTAGGTCGGTGTTAACGACTTGAGCACGTCTTTATATTTTTTGAATTTTCGGTCAGTATATATCTCTTGATGTTCTTCGGGTGCATATTTAGACTACGATGTGTTAGTCTATTTCGTGTACTTGAAGACCATGGGGAGGTGCTGCCGAAAATTCTGAAAAATGTAAAGATGTGTTCAAGTTGTTGGCATCAGTGAGGCGACACATCCGGGAATGGGATAGAAGCCTGACCCGTTAGAGTGGGAGATGAAGTTAGGAAACTCATAAGCTTGCATATACATTAACTTGGAGACTTGATTGTGTTTGTCTAACTTTCCATATATATAGCAGACAGTTATCCGAGATGTCTGTTGATCGAAGTTGGATGGAACGTAGGGTAGCCACTGATAGGAGTGGGCTTAGCTCTGAGTATCGTAGTGGGGTTGAACAGTTTCTCAACTTCGCGTTTGAGCAAGTCAGCGGCGATGAGATCAGATGTCCTTGTAAGAGGTGTGTGAATGAAGTGTGGAAGGAAAGGAGTGATGTCATGTGCGACTTATTTGCGTATGGGTTCAAGCAGGGTTATACGACATGGATCTATCATGGGGAAATCTGGTTGGATGAACATGAATCAGAACCGGAATCCAGAGGTGACGAAAACTTTGACTGTACTAACATGATAGTCGAAGCTGCTGGTTCGTACTTTCAGTGGAATACAGACAGGGATGGCAGTAGCGTCGAGCAAGAGCCGAATGATGGGGCTAAGGGTTTCTATGAGTTATTGCATGAAGCAGCGACACCACTGTATGACGGGCACGAAAAACACACCGTCTTATCTGCTGTGACTAAGTTTTTACACTTCAAGAATGAGCATGACTGTAGCGAGAGAGGTTTTAATGAACTGTTAAGCATTGTGAAGGAGTTTTTACCTGCAGGCAATAAGTTACCGGAGTCGTACTATGATGTGAAGAAAATGGTCAAAAGGCTCAATCTAGGGTATGAGAAGATTGATGCTTGTGAGAATGACTGTATGTTGTATTACGGTGATGTCAATAAAGATAAGAGGTCGTGTGATATTTGTGGTACAAGTAGATACTATGAGCAGCGCAAGAAAAAGGGAAAAGACTTGCCGAGAAAGATCTTACGTTACTTTCCCATTGCCCCGAGGCTTCAGCGGTTGTTCATGTCAATACATACCGCCGAGGATATGAGGTGGCACTCTACACGGGACATAGTCGAAGGTCAACTGACGCACCCGGCAGATGGGCTTGAGTCGAAAAATTTTGATAACAAGCACCCCTCGTTTGCTGAAGAGGTTCGCAATGTTAGGCTTGGACTTGCTACGGATGGGTTTAATCCGTTTAACGGGCCTTACACAAAGCCCTACTCAACTTGGCCGGTGATTATTGTGGTGTATAACCTCCCGCCTTCGATGTGCATGAAAGATCCCTACATGTTCATGCCTTTACTGATTCCGGGTGATAAGAGTCCGAGTAAAGACATCAATGTATACCTCAGGCCGTTAGTTGATGAGTTGAAGATGTTGTGGGAAAAAGGGGTTCAAACTTATGATGTATCTCTTAAGCAGAACTTTGACATGAGGGCAGCTTTACTGTGGACAATAAATGACTTCTCGGCGTTAGGAATGATCAGCGGATGGTCGACTCATGGGGGCTTATCATGTCCCGTGTGCATGGGGTCAGTTAAAGCTGTGCGGCTCAAACATGGGGGGAAAATGAGTTTCTTCGCAACATCCAGACAGTTTTTGCCGATTAAACATCGTTATCGACGGATGAGTAGACAATTCAATCGAAAAACAGAGAAACGTCAAGTACCTGGCCGTCTTTCTGGGTCAGCAGTGTTGAGTTGGATTAGTCATTTGAAATTTCCACCTCCAGGGAAGAATCACAGATTAGAGCGAGCTTATGGTTACGGTAAGGTTCACAACTGGACACACAGATACATGTTCTTTGACCTGCCTTATTGGGCTACACTCTGCATCCGTCATTGTTTAGATCCGATGCATACTGAGAAGAACGTATTTGATAATATTTTTTATACAGTCATAGATGCCACTGGTAGAACAAAGGACAACAACAAGTCGAGGCTTGATTTGGTAGAAATGAACATTAGGGAAGATTTGTGGCTGTATCAGGAGGGTAGTAAGACGGTAACGCCTAAAGCTGAATATACTTTGACCAGGGAACAGTTGATATTGATATGTAATTGGATTAGTGGACTGAAGCTCCCAGATGGATATTCTTCGAATATAGCAAGGTGTTGTAAAGTTGAAGAGCTGAAGTTTCGGGGTCTCAAAAGTCATGATTGTCACGTATTCATGCAGAAGCTGATCCCTGTGGCATTTATCGACTTGTTACCGAAACGTGTGGTTGAAGCACTGACAGAGCTTTCTAATTTCTTCAGAGATCTATGCTTGACGGAGCTTCAGGTCAAAGACATAGATAAAATGGAGATGCAGATAGTGGAAATAATGTGCAAGTTAGAAATGATCTTCCCTCCATCGTTTTTTAATTCAATGGAGCATTTACTTATTCACTTGCCATACGAAGCTAAGTTTGGCGGTCCCGAACAATATAGATGGATGTATCCATTTGAGAGGTAATGACATTAATGTTTTTAATACGGTAAAATGTTCATTATTTTTTTGTTAATCTATATATCACATAGGTATATGCGACGTCTAAAGCAAAAGGTGAAGAATAGAGCCCGTGTAGAGGGGTCGATTGCTGAAAGTTATGTTATGGAGGAACTTGTTAATTTCTGCTCGTTGTACTTTGAGCCGAATGTTCATACGAAGCACAATCGCTTACGTCGGAATCAGACTGTTGCGCACGAGAAAAATGGAGAATTAACTGGCTTTAGTCATCCTGTACGCCTATTCGGCGGTAAAAAAAGGCGATTCTTGACCGATAGTGAGTATGCAGCTGCCACATTGTATGCACTTGTCAACATGAATGAAGTAGCGCCATACATTAAGTAAGTAGTCATAACTATATATGTCTGGTGTAATTGTGTCAAGTTCCTTTCCAAACACATTGAGTATATAACTGTTGTGCAGTCAATATGATGTTGAAGTACGTGAAGCGAATCCGAGTATATCGGAAGAGGATTTGCAAAATTTGAGAAATGGAGAATTTGTGCAATGGTTTAAGGATCATGTAAGTCTAACCTTTAAATGTTCAATGAATCTACCATCATAGACTTATTCTTATGGCGTAATTAACTTTAGAATATGTTGTGTTAATGTACATTAGGTCCTCGCTGATGAGTTAGCTGACAATCGACTAAAGCTTATAGCCGACGGCCCCGAAAGATCTGTAGATACTTATACATGTTTCATTGTCAACGGTTACAGATTTAAGTGTTGCGATATTGGGGAAGTCGCTTCTACTGATTCTGGTGTTGTGGTGAAAGGTAGCTGCTACGATAACATTTGGGATGACTGGTATGGACGATTGCTAGAAGTTGTCGTTCTCAAATATTGGGGTCATAAAGAATTAGTTTGCTTCAAATGTCATTGGTTTGATGTTCATAATGGAGTTAAAGTAGATAAAAAATCAGGACGGGTGACTGTTAATGTTAAGTCAAAACTAAGACTGATGAGTGATATGGACGAGCCTTTTATTTTAGCAAGTCAAGCGACACAAGTGTACTACGAGCGGAGTGTTAAGACTCCTTCAAGCCCATGGCATGCTGTTATAACCACCAAAGCCTGTGGTTTTCAAGGCACAACTCCTCGTCCAGACGATGAACCTTTACAAGTCGAGTCTACTAGTGTCACACCTGCTGTTGTGACAATTATTAGTGAGTCTAGTGAAGAAGAGGATGATGTTATCGCTGTCGAAAGTGAAGATGATGTTGTTGAGGAGGTAAATATAATTGAAGAAATCGTTGAAGACGACGAAGATGGTGATGACAACGATAGTGAAGATCTACTGCTCGAAGATGACGATTCTGATATTGATGGCTTTGACGATATAAATGATTAGGAGTATGTATTATTTGTGTCAGTTTAGTTGTATTCAAATGTAATAGTTTGTAGTAATGCAATCATTATCTTCAACTTATATTAATCTACTAAATAAGGCGTTGAGTTGTTTTATGAGTATGTACTATTTATGTTGCATTCTTTTAATTGTATTTGTATGTAGGTTACTATTTATGTTGCATTCTTTTAATTGTATTTGTATGTAGGTTACTATTTATGCTGCATTCTTTTAATTGTATCTGTATGTTATCCTCTATGTTATCCCTCTTTTACTGTATGTTGCATTCTTTTAGTTGACAGTATACATACATATGGCGCGCGCACCACACGGCGATCGTGGTGGGCGTGCAGGTCGTGGGGGCCGTGGAGATTCTACGCGTGATGATCAGGCGGGATCGTCAGGTATAATTATATATGTTATTGGGATACACCTTATTAATTTTTATTTTATATTGTATTGACATTATATTCGTTTATATAAATATTGATGTATTTCAATACATAGGTGATCGACGTAGGCCTCCGCGGGGACTAGCACGTGGCTTGCTAGGGAATCCCCCCCAGGCGCCTCTTATATGTCGTGTTGGGACTCATAGGTAATTTCATAATCCTATATAATATAATTACTATAATATATCGTATTTAGTTCTTATATATTCTTTGTAATTTTCAATTTCAACTGTAATATCCTTGACGCCACGCCAAGGAACACGTTGCTTGGGATCGTCCGCAACTGATTCTCAAGCCCGTGGATGAGGTGGGCAGATGTGGATGATCGTACACGTCAGTTGATTATTGCTGAATTTAAGGTAGGATGTCAATCATTCATATGTTGTTACCTCTTTGATTTATGTAATCTCTTTGATTTATGTTGTCTACTAAACTTCTTAATGTGTAATGTGCAGAGATATTATCGTTTTGAGGACGGGCAGGAAGCCCATGGCATGACTGTTCTGCACAGATACCTAGAGATGAATTGGCACAAGTGGGTCTACGATTGGAAGAAAAAGGCCCAGACGAAGATGGCTGATGGACAGACACTTAAGGATGTCCGGCCAGATTTCATATCTGTTGCAGTGTGGGACCAGATGTGCAGCATTTGGGACGGCGAGACCTTCAAGAAGATGTCGGCACAGCGTTCAGCTGCCCGACAGCAGAGTCGTCTCCCACACTGCACTGGGTCTCAGTCGTACGACCTATACCGGGAGAGACTTGAGGTGAGTTTAAAGCATGCACCCTCCCGCTTGGAGTTTTGGTGGCACGCCCACCAAAAGAAAGGTGACGGTGGTTATATCTCACCTGAGGCAGAACGCATTAATGTAAGTTATTTAATTCTCTTATTTAATATGTATTTAAAATTCGGATATTCTTTTATATTATTTCATTTTATACTTTGCGTAACATCCCATCCACTACTGTGTTTTTTGTCAGCGACGGTTCGAAGATCTTGCAGTGGCCCGGAGCAGCCAGAGAGGTGACACTCCAGTAGACGAGTCTACACGTGCAGACGAGGAGATAGAGGACTGGCTGCAGGCTACAGGGGGACCGAAGAAGGGTAGAGTTGTGGGCATTCCCCATGTCCCAACTTACACCCTAGTCCCTGCTGCGAGATCTCGACGACGCCCACCCACTGGAGGTAGTGGTACGAGTGGATCGGGCGCCGGCCCTTCATTATCCGACGACTTCTTCCGGCGGATCATAGAGGGGTGCATGTCAAGCGGTGTAGTGCAGTCAGGCGCACCATCACGCGAGCGAATCTATCAGCTGGCTTAGGAGGTTGTCCACGGCTCTCTCGATCCTACAGCTGCCGTTGACGATCTCATGGGTGTAGTACGGGAGGAGGCCATCCGCGTGTGTGCAGTTGTCTTGGCCAACCTCTTCCCACCACATATTCGACAGGTAAAACTAATTAAATTATGTATTTCCTTATTTAATTTATGTAATTTGTAATTGTATTGCTTAGATAAACATAAGATAAAACCCTAACGCCACGCAAACACACACACAGCACCGCGTAGGTAATCGGCACGCGTTACAACTGACGGTACTCGATTCCGACATACGGAGACCGAGTTATCGCCTAGTTTGCGAAACTGAACCACACTTAGCCAAAAAGCCGAAAAAGAGCCCGAAACCCGCATCGTCCGTCCGAACGCCACGCAAACACACACACACAGCACCGCGTAGGTATTCGGCACGCGTTACAACTGACGGTACTCGATTCCGACATACGGAGACCGAGTTATCGCCTAGTTTGCGAAACTGAACCACACTTAGCCAAGAAGCCGAAAAAGAGCCCAAAACCCGCATCGTCCGTCCGAACGCCACGCAAACACACACACAGCACCGCGTAGGTATTCGGCACGCGTTACAACTGACGGTACTCGATTCCAACATACGGAGACCGAGTTATCGCCTAGTTTGCGAAACTGAACCACACTTAGCCAAAAAGCCGAAAAAGTATCGTCCGTCCGAACGCCACGCAAACACACACACAGCACCGCGTAGGTATTCGGCACGCGTTACAATTGACGGTACTCGATTCCGACATACGGAGACCGAGTTATCGCCTAGTTTGCGAAACTGAACCACACTTAGCCAAAAATCCGAAAAAGAGCCCGAAACCCGCATCGTCCGTCCGAACGCCACGCAAACACACACACAGCACCGCGTAGGTATTCGGCACGCGTTACAACTGACGGTACTCGATTCCGACATACGGAGACCGAGTTATCGCCTAGTTTGCGAAACTGAACCACACTTAGCCAAAAAGCCGAAAAAGTGCCCGAAACCCGCATCGTTCGTCCGAACGCCACGCAAACACACACACAGCACCGCGTAGGTATTCGGCACGCGTTACAACTGACGGTACTCGATTCCGACATACGGAGACCGAGTTATCGCCTAGTTTGCGAAACTGAACCACACTTAGCCAAGAAGTCGAAAAAGAGCCCGAAACCCGCATCGTCCGTCCGAACGCCACGCAAACACACACACAGCACCGCGTAGGTATTCGGCACGCGTTACAACTGACGGTACTCGATTCCGACATACGGAGACCGAGTTATCGCCTAGTTTGCGAAACTGAACCACACTTAGCCAAAAAGCCAAAAAAGAGCCCGAAACCCGCATCGTCCGTCCGAACGCCACGCAAACACACACACAGCACCGCGTAGGTATTCGGCACGCATTACAATTGACGGTACTCGATTCCGACATACGGAGACCGAGTTATCGCCTAGTTTGCGAAACTGAACCACACTTAGCCAAAAAGCCGAAAAAGAGCCCGAAACCCGCATCGTCCGTCCGAACGCCACGCAAACACACACACAGCACCGCAAAGGTATTAGACACGCGTTACAACTGACTGTACTCGATTCCGACATACGAGGACCGAGTTATCGCCTAGTTTGCGAAAATGAACCACACTTAGCCAAAAAGCCGAAAAAGAGCCCGAAACCCGCATCGTCCGTCCGAACGCCACGCAAACACATACACAGCACCGCGTAGGTATTCGGCACGCGTTACAACTGACGGTACTCGATTCCGACATACGAGGACCGAGTTATCGCCTAGTTTGCGAAACTGAACCACACTTAGCCAAAAAGCCGAAAAAGAGCCCGAAACCCGCATCGTCCGTCCGAACGCCACGCAAACACACACACAGCACCGCGTAGGTATTCGGCACGCGTTACAACTGACGGTACTCGATTCCGACATACGGAGACCGAGTTATCGCCTAGTTTGCGAAACTGAACCACACTTAGCCAAAAAGCCGAAAAAGACACCGAAACCCGCATCGTCCGTCCGAACGCTACGCAAACACACACACAGCACCGCGTAGGTATTCGGCACGCGTTACAACTGACGGTACTCGATTCCGACATACGGAGACCGAGTTATCGCTTAGTTTGCGAAACTGAACCACACTTAGCCAAGAAGCCGAAAAAGAGCCCGAAACCCGCATCGTCCGTTCGAACGCCACGCAAACACACACACATCACCGCGTAGGTATTCGGCACGCGTTACAACTGACGGTACTCGATTCCGACATACGGAGACCGAGTTATCGCCTAGTTTGCGAAACTGAACCACACTTAGCCAAAAAGCCGAAAAAGACACCGAAACCCGCATCGTCCGTCCGAACGCTACGCAAACACACACACAGCACCGCGTAGGTATTCGGCACGCGTTACAACTGACGGTACTCGATTCCGACATACGGAGACCGAGTTATCGCCTAGTTTGCGAAACTGAACCACACTTAGCCAAGAAGCCGAAAAAGAGCCCGAAACCCGCATCGTCCGTTCGAACGCCACGCAAACACACACACATCACCGCGTAGGTATTCGGCACGCGTTACAACTGACGGTACTCAATTCCGACATACGGAGACCGAGTTATCGCCTAGTTTGCGAAACCGAACCACACTTAGCCAAGAAGCCGAAAAAGAGCCCGAAACCCGCATCGTCCGTCCGAACGCCACGCAAACACACACACAGCACCGCGTAGGTATTCGGCACGCGTTACAACTGACGATACTAGATTCCGACATACGGAGACCGAGTTATCGCCTAGTTTGCGAAACTGAACCACACTTAGCCAAGAAGCCAAAAAAGAGCCCGAAACCCGCATCGTCCGTCCGAACGCCACGCAAACACACACACAGCACCGCGTAGTTATTCGGCACGCGTTACAACTGACGGTACTCGATTCTGACATACGGAGACCGAGTTATCGCCTAATTTGCGAAACTGAACCACACTTAGCCAAAAAGCCGAAAAAGAGCCCGAAACCCGCATCGTCCGTCCGAACGCCACGCAAACACACACACAGCACCGCGTAGGTATTCGGCACGCGTTACAACTGACAGTACTCGATTCCGACATACGGAGACCGAGTTATCGCCTAGTTTGCGAAATTGAACCACACTTAGCCAAAAAGCCGAAAAAGAGCCCGAAACCCGCATCGTCCGTCCGAATGCCACGCAAACACACACACAGTACCGCGTAGGTATTCGGCACGCGTTACAACTGACGGTACTTGATTCCGACATACGGAGACCGAGTTATCGCCTAGTTTGCGAAACTGAACCACACTTAGCCAAAAAGCCGAAAAAGAGCCCGAAACCCGCATCGTCCGTCCGAACGCCACGCAAACACACACACATCACCGCGTAGGTATTCGGCACGCGTTACAACTGACGGTACTCGATTCCGACATACGGAGACCGAGTTATCGCCTAGTTTGCGAAACTGAACCACACTTAGCCAAGAAGCCGAAAAAGAGCCCGAAACCCGCATCGTCCGTCCGAACGCCACGCAAACACACACACAGCACCGCGTAGGTATTCGGCACGCGTTACAACTGACGGTACTCGATTCCGACATACGGAGACCGAGTTATCGCCTAGTTTGCGAAACTGAACCACACTTAGCCAAGAAGCCGAAAAAGAGCCCGAAACCCGCATCGTCCGTCCGAACGCCACGCAAACACACACACAGCACCGCGTAGGTATTCGGCACGCGTTACAACTGACGATACTCGATTCCGACATACGGAGACCGAGTTATCGCCTAGTTTGCGAAACTGAACCACACTTAGCCAAAAAGCCGAAAAAGTGTCCGAAACCCGCATCGTCCGTCCGAACGCCACGCAAACACACACACAGCACCGCGTAGGTATTCGGCACGCGTTACAACTGACGGTACTCGATTCCGACATACGAGGACCGAGTTATCGCCTAGTTTGCGAAACTGAACCACACTTAGCCAAAAAGCCGAAAAAGAGCCCGAAACCCGCATCGTCCGTCCGAACGCCACGCAAACACACACACACAGCACCGCGTAGGTATTCGGCACGCGTTACAACTGACGGTACTCGATTCCGACATACGGAGACCGAGTTATCGCCTAGTTTGCGAAACTGAACCACACTTAGCCAAGAAGCCGAAAAAGAGCCCGAAACCCGCATCGTCGTCCGAACGCCACGCAAACACACACACAGCACCGCGTAGGTATCGGCACGCGTTACAACTGACGGTACTCGATTCCAACATACGGAGACCGAGTTATCGCCTAGTTTGCGAAACTGAACCACACTTAGCCAAGAAGCCGAAAAAGAGCCGAAACCCGTATCGTCCGTCCGAACGCCACGCAAACACACACACAGCACCGCGTAGGTATTCGGCACGCATTACAACTTGACGGTACTCGATTCCGACATACGGAGACCGAGTTATCGCCTAGTTTGCGAAACTGAACCACACTTAGCCAAAAAGCCGAAAAAGAGCCCGAAACCCGCATCGTCCGTCCGAACGCCACGCAAACACACACACAGCACCGCGTAGGTATTCGGACACGCGTTACAACTGACGGTACTCGATTCCGACATACGGAGACCGAGTTATCGCCTAGTTTGCGAAACTGAACCACACTTAGCCAAAAAGCCGAAAAAAGAGCCCGAAACCCGCATCGTCCGTCCGAACGCCACGCAAACACATACACAGCACCGCGTAGGTATTCGGCACGCGTTACAACTGACGGTACTCGATTCCGACATACGAGGACCGAGTTATCGCCTAGTTTGCGAAACTGAACCACACTTAGCCAAAAAGCCGAAAAAGAGCCCGAAACCCGCATCGTCCGTCCGAACGCCACGCAAACACACACACAGCACCGCGTAGGTATTCGGCACGCGTTACAACTGACGGTACTCGATTCCGACATACGGAGACCGAGTTATCGCCTAGTTTGCGAAACTGAACCACACTTAGCCAAAAGCCGAAAAAGAGCCCGAAACCCGCATCGTCCGTCCGAACGCCACGCAAACACACACACAGCACCGCGTAGGTATTCGGCACGCGTTACAACTGACGGTACTCGATTCCGACATACGGAGACCGAGTTATCGCCTTAGTTTGCGAAACTGAACCACACTTAGCCAAGAAGCCGAAAAAGAGCCCGAAACCCGCATCGTCCGTTCGAACGCCACGCAAACACACACACATCACCGCGTAGGTATTCGGCACGCGTTACAACTGACGGTACTCGATTCCGACATACGGAGACCGAGTTATCGCCTAGTTTGCGAAACTGAACCACACTTAGCCAAAAAGCCGAAAAAGACACCGAAACCCGCATCGTCCGTCCGAACGCCTACGCAAACACACACACACAGCACCGCGTAGGTATTCGGCACGCGTACAACTGACGGTACTCGATTCCGACATACGGAGACCGAGTTATCGCCTAGTTTGCGAAACTGAACCACACTTAGCCAAAAAGCCGAAAAAGAGCCCGAAACCCGCATCGTCCGTTCGAACGCCACGCAAACACACACACATCACCGCGTAGGTATTCGGCACGCGTTACAACTGACGGTACTCAATTCCGACATACGGAGACCGAGTTATCGCCTAGTTTGCGAAACTGAACCACACTTAGCCAAGAAGCCGAAAAAGAGCCCGAAACCCGCATCGTCCGTCCGAACGCCACGCAAACACACACACAGCACCGCGTAGGTATTCGGCACGCGTTACAACTGACGATACTAGATTCCGACATACGGAGACCGAGTTATCGCCTAGTTTGCGAAACTGAACCACACTTAGCCAACAAGCCAAAAAAGAGCCCGAAACCCGATCGTCCGTCCGAACGCCACGCAAAACACACACACAGCACCGCGTAGTTATTCGGCACGCGTTACAACTGACGGTACTCGATTCCTGACATACGGAGACCGAGTTATCGCCTAATTTGCGAAACTGAACCACACTTAGCAAAGAAGCCGAAAAGAGCCCGAAACCCGCATCGTCCGTCCGAACGCCACGCAAACACACACACAGCACCGCGTAGGTATTCGGCACGCGTTACAACTGACGGTACTCGATTCCGACATACGGAGACCGAGTTATCGCCTAGTTTGCGAAACTGAACCACACTTAGCCAAAAGCCGAAAAAAGAGCCCGAAACCCGCATCGTCCGTCCGAACGCCACGCAAACCACCACACAGCACCGCAGTAGGTATTCGGCACGCGTTACAACTGACGGTACTCGATTCCGACATACGGAGACGAGTTATCGCCTAGTTTGCGAAACTGAACCACACTTAGCCAAAAAGCCGAAAAAAAGAGCCCGAAACCCGCATCGTCCGTCCGAACGCCACGCAAACACACACACAGCACCGCGTAGGTATTCGGCACGCGTTACAACTGACGGTACTCGATTCCGACATACGGAGACCGAGTTATCGCCCTAGTTTGCGAAACTGAACCACACTTAGCCAAGAAGCCGAAAAAGAGCCCGAAACCCGCATCGTCCGTCCGAACGCCACGCAAACACACACACAGCACCGCGTAGGTATTCGGCACGCGTTACAACTGACGGTACTCGATTCGACATACGGAGACCGAGTTATCGCCTAGTTTGCGAAACTGAACCACACTTAGCCAAAAAGCCGAAAAAGAGCCCGAAACCCGCATCGTCCGTCCGAACGCCACGCAAACACACACACAGCACCGCGTAGGTATTCGGCACGCGTTACAACTGACGGTACTCGATTCCGACATACGGAGACCGAGTTATCGCCTAGTTTGCGAAACTGAACCACACTTAGCCAAAAAGCCGAAAAAGAGCCCGAAACCCGCATCGTCCGTCCGAACGCCACGCAAACACACACACAGCACCGCGTAGGTATTCGACACGCGTTACAACTGACGGTACTCGATTCCGACATACGGAGACCGAGTTATCGCCTAGTTTGCGAAACTGAACCACACTTAGCCAAAAAGCCGAAAAAGAGCCCGAAACCCGCATCGTCCGTCCGAACGCCACGCAAACACACACACAGCACCGCGTAGGTATTCGGCACGCGTTACAACTGACGGTACTCGATTCCGACATACGAGGACCGAGTTATCGCCTAGTTTGCGAAACTGAACCACACTTAGCCAAAAGCCGAAAAAGAGCCCGAAACCCGCATCGTCCGTCCGAACGCCACGCAAACACACACACAGCACCGCGTAGGTATTCGGCACGCGTTACAACTGACGGTACTCGATTCCGACATACGGAGACCGAGTTATCGCCTAGTTTGCGAAACTGAACCACACTTAGCCAAAAAGCCGAAAAAGAGCCCGAAACCCGCATCGTCCGTCCGAACGCCACGCAAACACACACACAGCACCGCGTAGGTATTCGGCACGCGTACAACTGACGGTACTCGATTCCGACATACGGAGACCGAGTTATCGCCTAGTTTGCGAAACTGAACCACACTTAGCCAAAAAGCCGAAAAAAGAGCCCGAAACCCGCATCGTCCGTCCGAACGCCACGCAAACACACACACAGCACCGCGTAGGTATTCGGCACGCGTTACAACTGACGGTACTCGATTCCGACATACGGAGACCGAGTTATCGCCCTAGTTTGCGAAAACTGAACCACACTTAGCCAAAAGCCGAAAAAGAGCCCGAAACCCTGCATCGTCGTTCGAACGCCACGCAAACACACACACAGCACCGCGTAGGTATTCGGCACGCGTTACAACTGACGGTACTCGATTCCGACATACGGAGACCGAGTTATCGCCTAGTTTGCGAAACTGAACCACACTTAGCCAAGAAGCCGAAAAAGAGCCCGAAACCCGCATCGTCCGTTCCGAACGCCACGCAAACACACACACAGCACCGCGTAGGTATTCGGCACGCGTTACAACTGACGGTACTCGATTCTGACATACGGAGACCGAGTTATCGCCTATTTGCGAAACTGAACCACACTTAGCCCAAAAAGCCGGAAAAAGAGCCCGAAACCCGCATCGTCCGTCGAACGCCACGCAAACACACACACAGCACCGCGTAGGTATTCGGCACGCGTTACAACTGACGGTATCTAATTCCGACATACGGAGACGAGTTATCGCCTAGTTTGCGAACTGAACCACACTAGCCAAAAGTCGAAAAAGAGCCCGAACCCGCATCGTCCGTCGAACGCCACGCAAACACACACACCGTCACGCGTAGGTATTCGGCACGCGTTACAACTGACGGATACTTAGCTTTCCGACAATACGGAGACCGAGGTTTTTAATCGGGGCCTTAGGTTTGCGGAAAATGAACCACCACTTAGCCAAAAAGCCGAAAAAAGAGCACCGAAACCCGCATCGTCCGTCCGTGAACGCCTACGCAAACACACCACACATCACCGCGTATGTATTCGGCACGCGTTTACAACTGACGGTACTCGATTCCGACAATACAGAGACGAGTTATCGCCTCGTTTGCGAAACTAACACACTTAGCCAAGAAGCCGAAAAAGCGCCCGAAACCCGCACGTCCGTTCCGAACGCCACGCAACACACACCCAGCACCGCGCTAGGTATTCGGCAGCGTTCACAACTGACGATTACTCGATTCCGACATACGGAGACGAGTTATCGCCTAGTTTGCGAAAACTGAAACCACACTTAGCAAAAAGCCAAAAAGCGAAAAAGACCGAAACCCGCATCGTCCGTCCGAACGCCACGCAACACACAACACAGCACGGTAGGTATTCGGCACGCGTTACAATGACGGTACTCGATTCCGACATACAGGAGAGACCGAGTTATCGCCTAGTTTGCGAAACTGAACCACACTAGCCAAAAAGCCGAAAAAGAGCCCGAAACCCGCATCGTCGTCCGAACGCACGCAAACACACAACAGCACCGCGTAGGTATTCGGCACGCGTTACAACTGACGGTACTCGATTCCGACATACGGAGACGAGTTATCGCCTAGTTTGCGAAACGAACCACACTTAGCAAAAGCCGAAAAAGAGCCGAAA